>JAQIYI010001096.1:0-13399 GCA_034700265.1 Polyzonium germanicum
TTATTTGAAATTCATTGATTCACACTTTAGTTATTTGAATTAATTGCAACCAAATTATCTAATCTTATAATTCATTAGTTTGTGGTTTCATTATTCAGAATTACCAGTAATTACTTTGTAATTTAAATTCTTATTTGTTGGATTAATTTATTTGTCATTGATTATTTAAAATATCTTAATTATTCGTTCATAGGTCATGAAATTAATTTATTATAATTATAGGCCTAATCAATTCATTTACATTTTATCTGTTTATCAATTTAACTGGCTTAGTTATTCCAACCTGGTTCTTTTATACAAAATTTGATTCATAAATTGAGCTTTATGTTACTGGACAATGGGCAAAAGTGTCGCAAGCAAAAAAAACATTCAATTAGTTTCACTTCCGGTTAGGTTAGACGAAGACGCGCATTTTGGTCAGATCAAGTTCCATGCTATAAATGTATATGAAAATACGATGCTGAAAAAAGCGTTTTCTCTGTCTAAATTAAATTAAGAGTTATTTCGTTTGATGATAGACTTTGGGGTGAGTTTAGTCGAGTTGTTAGTAAAGTTGGATGCATGAAGTACTAGTCACACTTGGAGTGTACGTGTATGTTGTGACACAAATCCAGGCAAATCCATTCGGGGCAAGTACACAAACACACAGACACACTCTAACCTTCATCCGTCTAAATGGATCTTCTTCTTGAGAAACATCTGTTTGTTCAGCTTCAGCCACGACTTGCACTTCCAACGCAAGTCCACGTCTCCACATAGAATCCAAAATGCTTTGGACAATTTCTTCCGACAAATCCTCAATGCCGTCCGAAACAACCCCCCTAGGCCTACTCTCAATGACGTCTCCAAAGACTTGAGCGAGCGAAGGTACATTTCTATCCGGGCTTTTTGGAAGGACTTCACTAGGCTCTTGACAATCACCATCAGATGTCGTCACATGCATTGTTGCATTCTCATCAAATCTCTGATCCTGATCCTCTTCTATCAATGCCACACTTTCACACATGTCTGAACAATCGTTAGTGGGTATTACTAATGGGTAACTACATGAAGAAGAAAACATGTCAACCTCATCGGAACTAGGCCTAACTAGATAATTGATGTCCTTTATTTCTATCGCTACAGAGAGCTCCTCGCCTGAGAGTTCTTGTCGTTGAAGTTCGCGAGCAACAGAAACCACGTTGTCGTCACTGGCAACCATTAGTGGTGAGTAGTTGCCATTTTGCTCTTCTATCAATAGGTCCAGACTTGCAATCACTTCCAATGGTTTGTCAGTCTCTAAATCTAATCCTGAATAAAAATCTCTTTCCAAACATGCATCATCATCATTGGGCCTTTCATCTGTTAGTAATTCATTGCTCGAGGGCGCTGAAAAGTCGACTCGAATAGTTTCAAGGTCATCACGACTTGATCGCAAACCGGTTAAGGCGATGGTTAGTGGACAAGATGGATTGATGATGGAAAAACCGTCAGGTGTGGTCGGTGTCCGATTGTCGTCTGAATCTGAGGCGGCTTTCGTCATCTCCAGCCAGGGTATCGGCGTGCAGCTTCTCTTCGTCTTGGACAAAGACTTTCTCTCTTTGCGTCCTTTGTGTTTTCTCGCCGACCTTTCGACGAAGCTCGGCATAATTGTTTCCCCGCCACCGTGAGGATCCACGTCCGGAATGTCCAGGAGCGATCCAGGAGATTTTTCTTTTGGCCTTTTTATTTTCTCTTTCGGTTTGACGACTTTCATTGTTCCCACTGCAGTCTCTGATTGTTGGACACCTGATGATATCTTAGGGTTTGACCTGTCCACCACTGGGTCGTCGTCGTCATCGTTCAGAACGGTGTCAAAGAGCGATTCTGATGGCTGTTGAGGGCGCTTTAGCATCTTGATTTCTTCTTTTGTTTTCTTCAAGATTTCTTTTGCTTTTTCTTTCTTTATTTCGTCCTTGGGTTTGTCCACAGTCTCTGATCGCTCTTTTGGCTTCTTGATTTCCTTTTTTTCTTTCACTTTCTTGAAGTTTTCATCTGTTTTTGGCTTCTTGTCCACAGCCGCTGATGGTTCGACACCCGATGATGACACTTGGAGCATTGACAGGCCGTCCACCGGTACACCGGCATCAACTATTGGTACATCGTAGGCTAGTTCGGCAGCGTGCGATTGGATTTGAATTTTTTTGACGAATTTCGTATTGGGAACAAATCGACGAGTGTCCGCATTTTCTTTGTCTCTTATGGCGACCGTCTCTTCTAGTAGTTCAGAAGGTTTTTGGACAGTCTTGGTGGACGGCTCTTTTTGATTTCTGCGTTTTGAACACGGTACTGTCTTTGTCGTCAAACAAAATTCTGGCATTTGATGATCAAGATCGATGACAAAGTCTGCGGTTGCTTCAGGAGTTGACTTTGCTTGATCAAACAACTCATCTTTGGACATGCCGCAAGGAGGTTGCTCCTGATTGATTTTGGATGTTTTGAAATTTCGCTTTTTCGATTTCGGAAGAACTTCGTCCGAAGTCTCTTGGTTGCTACTTTTTTTAATCAATTTGATTAAAGTTTCTTCTGTATGCCTAGGCCTTCGAGAATTCAATTCCTTATCATCAACCACAACAAACGGGACATCGATTGTTGGCTGAATGTCTAAAGACTTTCGTTGAATGTCACGATTTCTCGACCTATCCCTGCGTGTTTTTCGCACAACTTCGAAGAAGTCGTTGTTGCCGATTTTTGGCTCTCTTGGTGTCCTGTAGTTATCTATTCTTTGAACACTACTAGGTCGAAGATGTTGTTGTTGATGATGCTTCGAAAAAGCTGTTGGAAATTCATCTTCTTTGGACACCATGGACGAATTCTTAGAACGGTGGCGACGAGCTGGAGCCGGAGAAGCTGAGTGAAACCTTCTGCCAGAATACGGCGGTGGCAAGTGATTTTTAATTGGCCGTCGGAGACTTGGTGACTGACCGGAAGTGAGGACTTGAGCGTACGTCAATTTGTCTTGTAGCTGGTCATTTTGGTCGTCGTCGTCGCAAGTAATCACGACTGCCACGCCGTGAAGATTTTGCGGCATTTTTGTCTGACACAATTTGAATTTGTCCTCTGGTGACCCCAATGTCACAAGTTCTTGGAGGTTTTCGCAGCCGCCGCCAGCTGCCGTATCGTATGCCAGATTTAAACTGGATCTTTTCTCGTCTTCTGTTGGCATCGTCCCAACAGCGTCGTCCGTTGTTGCCAAAACAGCTTCTATTTTGATCCTGCTTTCTTCGTCTTCTTCGTCTTCTTCTTTGATGAACACGTCATCGGACCCGGAATTCGTCCATTCATCACCCTCGTTGTCACAGTCGAAGGGTGTCTGGTCGCGGCTCGTCATTTCCGGTATCGGACTGACCGACCTGCCGGACAGAATTTCGGCGTAAGTCGGCTTGCCCAGGTGCGGTTCGAATGCAGAATGGACGAAGATGCTGTGAACTTCTCGGTCCATGTCTCGGTCATCCTGATGGTTCGGATCGTCGTCATTGGATGGTCGACGCTTCCTCGGCGGACGTGGACTTCGAGGTCGTGCGAAACCCAACTGACGGACACCGTCGGCCGACATTCTGAATGGTGACGCCACTCTGTGGCCGCCGCCACTGTCTTGCTGGGTTGGACTTCTTAAAGATGCTGATGTTGTTGCTGCTTCTGAAGGATTAACGACCTTTGTTGGCAAGGTTATGATTTTGACGCGGTTTTCAGGTCTTTGAAACAAATCTTGTGACGTCATTGTTGTTGCGTCTGAAGGATCAACTACCCGGACGATAGTCGCGGGCAACTTGATCGTTTTCGTTGCTTCAGCTGGAACTGTCGTTGGCAACGTCATTGCTTTGCTCGAAGACGTCACACGAGGGCACTCGCGACTTTCGAGAGTTTCTTCAGTTTCGTAATAATCCATAATCGGTGACTGTCCAACACCGCCGAAGAAAACAACCGGACTAGACCGTCCTGATGCCACGTCCGCATACGTGGGCGGAGCATTAAGGCCGTTGCCAATGCATGATGATGATGTCACGTCCAAAGACTGTTGTAGTGGTGGACGTGGTGGTGTTGCTGATGGCGGAGATGATGACTTCATATCGTCAGTATTTTGATTCTCTTGAAGTTTCTTAATCCGCGCACCGTACATTCCTATCCGTTCCCGATTTCGAGCGATCAGCTTCAGGAGTTGATCCTGATCCTGCAGGAGTGTGCATGGGTTGTTTGGACAGTCACCGAATAGAATACAGAGAGAGAGAGAATAGAGGACAACTAGTTTAAAACAAAACTGTTTCCTGTGTTTCTGACTTGACGGACGTTCTGATTCGGACTTACTACTTTCACACAACACACATTAGGCCTAATAATCTAACTAACTAAGTCTAACTGTCTTTAGTCTACGTCTAGATACGATGAATGAACTGAAGTGGAACGAGAGATGGAGATATATGTAGGTGAACACGTTTAATTTTGGCACTTGAATTCCTTTTTTTCGTCCTTTTATATAAATTCACAACTCGCGTAGATTATACAATTAGCAAAAAAAAGTAACTTTTAAATACGTTTAAGCAATAATAAAGCTCGGGCTTAATTTGCTTTTGATTTTTGAAGTGTGAGAAAAAAAATTCGTTGGCAGTTATAGGCTAGGAGTACAATAGTGGTTGTGGATCTGGAGTCCCTCGTTGAATAATTCCTTTGATTCGTTCGCTAACGGCCGTTATCTTTTCCTGTATTTGTTTGATTTTCTGGTGACAGGCCTACAGTATGGCAATCAATCGAGGGTCACAAGTCACCGAATTACTTTTTGGGTAAAAAATAATGTTCGCCTCATGTGTACATTTGTTCGCTGATAGGAACTTTTTTGGGACATACTGTACAAAGGGTACACTTGTACAGAAGTTATGCATCTAGGCATTGTTGTTCTATTGCGTACGGTAATAACTGTTGATCCACATCAACTAATGTACACTACTTGTACAGAATGTACACTGTATAGTCATTAGTCATTCACTATGTTTGATCTGTTTCAGGCATTAAAATTAAACAGCTAAATAAAATAATAATAAAAGATTTCAATAAAAACTTAAGAAAACTAAATAAAAAACAGTAAATAAAAATAAATTAAATATGCAAAAAAACATTAAAAAATATTAAACTAAAATTTATAAAGTATTAAATAAAAAATTGTTACAAATAAATTAAACGGACCCAAAAAGAATTCAAATTTAAATTTTATATAAAAAGAATTCAAATTCAAATTTTAAATAAAAAGAAAATAGCTCTAAAAATATATAAAAAAACCCCAACGAAATAAAAATAAGGAAATGAGAATAAAATAAAAATAAGAAATGAGAGTAATAAAATAAAAATTAAGTTAAAACAAAATAATTAAAATAAAATAATAAAATACCGGCAGACCTAAACATAAAACTAATAAAATTAAGATAATTAAAAACAATAAAGGATAAAAGTTAAATATAGATTGCTTTCTAGCAATTAACGTTTAGTTGAAGTGGATCAAACGTTATAACTTTTGATAAGAGGCCACTTAATTACTAATTAAGATAGATAAGAGGAATAATTGGAAACTCACATGTTGCTCCTCCGTTTGTTTCTTGTGATCTCGCGGACTGAACGCAGGGCTGGAAGCAATGCGCAACTGCTGCTCAGCCTGCAGAATGTGACTCTTCAATCGTTGTATTTCCTTTTGGATTTTTAAGTTTTTTTTATGGTTGACAAAAACGAAATGAGGAAATGTTGCCAAAAAAATAATCTTGGAAGAAAATAGCTGGGTCTCAACTCACTTGTTGGTAGTGTTCCAATTGCGTCACGGACATCTCGAGCGTTCTAGATTGTTGGGTGACGGTGACGTCCATCGATTGCAGCTCCCTCAGCGCCTGTCGTCCGTTGGCGATGATCTGATTCTCACCGGTGGGCGTTCCTCTCAAGTGAACCTCCAATTTCTCGATGGACATCGACACTTTGGCTTTCTGAATCGCAACGTCCGCTAGCAGTTTCTTTTACAAAAATAATGTTCATAAAATAACTTATCGCAAAAATCGAAAATGCAAATTTAAATATACAGGGTGATAAGAATTAGGCATCTTCCTACAATCCCTACATGTACACGTACATATGTTCAGCCTTAATATCGCGGAAAGTATTAAAAATTCGTTTGTTTAGGCCTGCATTTCGATTTAAAAATTTAAATCAAAAACACGATAAAGGTGACATTCAAAACACCCTGTATAGTCTTGCGCGACGTCATATGCGTACCTCTCTGAGACTGAGCTGATCGCGTAGAGACTTCTTCTTGTTGTGAGGCGACTCGAGCGTCTGACGCGTTTTCTCCAGCCAAGAATTGACTTCCTTGAGCTTCTTGTCACATTGTTCCCATTCCTCGGCCAGCTCGGCCAACAGTCCGGTCCGCTCTTGAACCCGCTTCTCAAGCTCCACCTTCTCCTGTTCGATTTCGGCGAGCATTTTTGGAAGCTCTCCCGGGTTGCACGCAGCCATGATCTCGTCCAGCTTCTTGGACATCTCCGACACGTACTTTTGAGCCTGCGCGCAATCCTTCATGACGCTCTATTTGTATTCGCAATTGGAAGCAATCAATATGTTACCCGCGATACACTACAAGTATGCATTTGTAAATAAATAGAAATCGTTTATTTTATTTTTGGATTATTGAGTTTCACCTGATATTCAGCCAGTTTCTGTCTTGTGTAGGCCAGGTTGGGGTAGTTCAGTTTGGCGTCCAGGAATGCTCTGGTTCTGTCCAACCAAGCTCTGAGAGCGGCGTGGGCTTGCAAGAAGGCTTGCCATGCGTCGAGTGCCAATGAGATTTGGTCTCTTCGGTTCTCGATCACATCCTTCACTTGGACCAGCTGCTCGGCGAGCGAGGCCACCGTGTTCTTCACCAGATTCTGTTCACTCGGATTGCTCGTTCCGTCCACCAACGTCTGTCCGTCTTTCTTCACTTTGTTCAGCTTGTCTTCTATGCTCTCCCAATCGGCCAGTATCCTCTGCAAACATATCCAAAGAGTTCAAGTATTTGTAATCTGGACTTTAATGCATCTATTTCGAGAGCACAGGTTAACGAAACGTGTAGTAAGTGCAGACTGTGCAGTGTCGGGGCCATTTGAGTCTGCTAAAAGACATTCACTTGCTTCGCTCGCTCTGGACACATATTTTCTGAAGTTTGAGATTTTCTAAGAGTTTCTAGAATTTTTTAGCTTATTTATTTTCCACGGTTTTTCCAAGATATTATTTCACCTGGATGTGGTGCTGAAGAGTTTCGGGCAACTCCATCTTGTCCTGAGCTTTGGATTCCGCCTGTTGCAACCAAGACTGAACGAATTCGACGTCGGTGGTGAAGTCGTATCGAATGGTCCTGGCCTTCTTCATGTCGCGCTCTTTGTCCTCCATGGCGGCGGTCACGGATTCGGCGAGCAGTTCCAAGGTGGTGAGCTGTTGAGCCGCCTCGGCCGGCACGGACTGGCCCTTTTCTTTGGACCTGTAGTGAGACTGCTCGCTGGCCGACAGTGTCTTCACTTGCTCGTCCAGTAAGCTCACGCGGTCCTTTGCATTCTGCAACGGCAATTTTATTTTATTTTTAAACTCCCTTCTACATAAGGTAAACTTGCATTATTAAAGGGGAAGACTCATTAGAAATAAAAACCAATAATTAACACTTGGCGAAAATATTTCATTTCACAAAATTCTATCTTGAAAAAGCAACAAATATCTAATGGGACTTCCGCTTTAAATCTAGTTCAGTTCACCTTCACGGACGATTCCACGGTGTCTTCCTCTGGATCGTAGACGTCCAAGTTCTTGACCGTCTCGTCCATCTTCTCAAGAGCTATCTTGAGAGCTGAAATCTCGCCCTCGAGCGTTTGCAAGTGCGATTTTTCTTCGTGCGTCCACTTGATTCTGTTCTCTAGAAGTTCGTGAAGTCTGTTCGAGATGAAACAACAATAACGAGTGAATAATAAAGGGTGCTATTATATTCGTGTGTGTGTATTAGGTGCGCAGAAAGTAAACACAATAAATCAGCGCCGCTTGATTTTAGACAAGTCGTATATTGAAATGCTGCCAAATGCACAAGTGAAGCCATCTGCATGGTCTGAAGGCGCGAAAAGGCGTGAAAAACAAGAGTGCATATTTCATTTTACTGGAGAAAATCGCATGAGCTAAAAATGATTTTTGCTCCTATTATTTTTTATACCGGTCTGGAATACTTCCAACTCAGTTTTGGTCCAAAGCTACAACTCACATCCTGTTACTTGTAAACTTGCTACGTGCAGATAACCAAGATAGTACGGGAATGTCTCATGAAAAGTCAAGATGGAGCTTTCAGAAAAAAAATCAACTGATTTCCAACTGTCCAAATAAAATTCTTCTAACGCTGTGATCGGACAACACTATCAGAACACTGTGCACTGAGTTGGCCTTCTACTAGTTTTGGCCGCCCACTAGGCAACAGTGGCTGGTCAAAAGTAGGTAAAAGTGGGGAAAAGTGGGGGAAAGCAGACGATGGATATCTTTAGTTAAACATGAAAAAATAGGGAAATATGCAAGTAAATGATTAAATTGACCTCACTTTTACAGGTTTAACTCATTTACAAAGCATAAATAAAGCATCAACAGCGATTAAAATGATTACAATTATAATAGTGACAAGGATGGGCATTATATTTATTAATGTTTCAGCTTTGAAGTTCAAGAGTTCTACAAATACTGAAGCCTACATACCATATGCGCCAGCCGCGCCCGCTCAATATTAACCATCAACCGATCACAACGACGTTGTTAGTGGCACGACAGTATAGTCTCTGATGATCTTGAGTGTTAACTCTTATGTAATCCACGTGTAGGTTCAGGACAGGGTGGGCAGACACTTTCAATCGTTTACGGGCCAAAAATTTAATCTTCGACGTCCTGACTCAGCCAATTACAATGGACTAAAGCTCTCATCGCCAAGAATAGCTGCCAAAGCACGTCGAGATATTATACATACACTGTATAGTAGTACCTATCACCCTATCACCGACGTTCAGTTGGTATATAGGCTACGTCATCGAGCGATGCATGTGTACATGCTTACAAATGATTGTTTATGAGCTTTTAGTTGGCGTTTTCTTTCAAACGCCCTTGTCGTGCGGCCCACGCCAAATATTTCGGTCGTGAAATCGCTATTGGCCAAGTGTACGTAGGCCGCCTACATGTAAAATTGCATATATGCGAGAGTATAAAGTAATCAGTTTTTCAAGTGGGAGTAGTGCATGTGAGGAGGATGGACGTGTCAGACCGGGCCAGCTCACTGTTTATTGCATACTTGGAAATCTTAACTAACCAGGCCTGTACGGCATTCTTACGTGACAAACTGATGACATTTCACGAGTGTCTAACAATGAAGAGTTAAATCCAGCTTATTTACATCTAAAGAGGAAAACTGCATTGTACGGACGTTTGTTTAAGCTTACTCTTCAAATTTGAGCCTCCTTATACTTGTATTTACGCTATGATTTTTACCATGCTGTTTACATTGTATATGGAAGCGCGGCTCCCACCTATTCTTCGAATTGAAGCTAGCCGCCATCTTCATTTTAACGACCCATCGAATTCCGGTTTTATTCCATCAGGTCTAGCCTATCGTGGGCGCATATGACACATGTCACGTGATACATAGTGAGGATCTAAGAACATATTATGTATCTAGCTTTGACCGGAAGTTGATGGATGCCTTCATAATTAATTTTATTTAAAATACATGATGAAAATAAGCATTTTTATGGCGAAGAAAAAGTGAAGATTATTCAAAATACTTTCTTTGCTAATTAAAGGGATACACTCACCCCTAAGCCCACGCCGAGCTCCCCTGGCTCAGTTGGTTAGAGCTCGCTCTTACTTCTGACCGCTGGGGGTTGTGGGTTCCTTCCTGTATCCCTTGGGTGTTTGTCCTATCCCTGGGTTCAGGTCCACAGGACCTGTTGACCCCGAAATCCTATCATTTTCATTAAGACTTAATGAAAATGATAGGATTTCGGGGATATAAGGTAGTTACCCTATATCGGTAATTTATTCGCTATTTCGGAAGGAAGGACGGACACCATTGACGGTTTAAGTGACAAATAATATTATATTTGAGGCTATCTGCTGTACCCTGTATGTGATGTACGCTCCGTACAATGATGAATCATACCGTATGTTGTGTATTTCTGTGTGCGTCATGCACATTGCATATGACGCGTACATTTAGTAAGACACATCCAACGGTATGATTAATTACTGGACAAGGTTGCAGTAAACTTTATTTGCATTTAGCAATGAAGTGTGGGCTGATCTGCATGTAGGTCGGCTGGCTTTCAGCTCGTATATCGTTTATGAAAAAAGTCTGTCCTGCTCATCATCGTCTACTTTAATGAGTGACCCACTTATACGTCTCGCCTTCCTGCACTAGCCGCCATCAGTTAATTCTTCCGCCAATGTGTTTTCATTTTTTATCTAAGCCAGATAGAGCACACTGCACAATAAATTGCGTCCAACTCATCGTCGCAAGCAAGACACGTTTTTGGTGCTTAAAAGTCGCACTTGTCAATAAGTTGGATTCAACAATTAAAGTTGATTGCCATTAAACCTATTAACTTAGCCGAGTAACTATAGTTAACTATAGTTTCTTCTTAATTAAGTGTGAACTTGCCTTAAGTTCGACCGAGCGTAATGCCGATCCAGCAACTTTTTATGCGAATTGGAGTCCTAATTAATGTCGAGATTCTATTTGCGTCACATCCCCCTTGTTTTTTCCAACAATTAATTATCGCACGACGCGACGATACATTTAGTTATAACTGGTTAATTGACCATCGCTCAAACAGGTTGTGTGCCAACCATAGCCCATATATACTATATGGTAGTATAAGGGGGCAACTGACATAGTTAGCAGCTCTAGGGTACCGCGTAGTTAAGTTGTAAAAGTAGAAATTGTATTTTGGTGCATGCATTTAATTGCATGGCCACGAGGTCTTCTTACCTTGCGTAAGAAGCGTCGAGGTCGACCAGATGACCTAGCAGAGAATCCAACGCCGACTTGGACAGCACGCTAGTGTGCGCAGACAAACGCTCCGCAGACTGCTTGGCGTTGGCCAACTGTGGCTCGATATCTTTGACCTCCTTTTCCAGAATCTGGTTCCAATAATAGGGGCGACAGACTTAATTTAGTTATATTTACTTAGGTTAAGCTTGCTGTATACTTAAACGTGAATGGATGGATGTATGACGCGCACTGCGAACCTTGAGCTGGTTGGCGACGTCTTGCAACTGGTCCTTGGACGTGACGACCGTGTCGATGAGTCGCACTCGCTGCTCACCCGCTCCGATCACAGCAGCAGCGGACTCGACTAGCTTCGAGAAGGCTTCCCATTGGGCGAGCACTTCGGTGGCGAAGGTCTGATCGGCCTCAACTCGCCGTCTCAGCTCGCTCCATTGCCGGTTGACGTTGTCGATCTGTTTCTCGATCAGGTTTCGAACGGCCTCGCTTCCTCGGCGTGACAACTTTCGACCCTCGGTGTTTAGTTCGTCGATCACGGCCTGATTCTCCTATATTAAAAAAGTATCCTCTAAGATTACACGAACTCTCACATGACGACGTGTCTCACCACGCCAGAGTGTCACGTGGGACGCTAGAGCGATTCACGTTGCGGATCTCGATGAAGCAAATATAGCTTACCGGAAGTGAGGTTTACCCATTTATTATTTTAAATAAATGCTAAAAATAGACATTATTCATTGAAAAAAAATCTAAAACTACAAAAAATATTATCTTTAAAAATTAAGTAATTTAAAAAAGCTAAAACTAAAAAAAAAGTCAAAACTTGAGGCTGCCCCTTAAACTCTACTACTCGCGCGCACTTTACAACTCGAGCAACGTTGCCAGCATCATCTAGCTTATAGATTCGAAGCTGGCAACGTTATTTAGAGTCGAGCCATTTATCTCGTATCATCATTTCAGCAGATGTGCTGCGCTGAAGCGCGACCAAATAACCGCGCCCACATTGGCATCATTCCCCCCCCCTCTCATACGCCGACGCATAACGTCAAATTCATGTGATGCGATTGCGCGGCGCAGTAATGGCATCCGCTCAAATCTTGCTTCCGCTAGATGGCGTTTATTGGTTTTGTGTGTTTTTTTTTCAAATAAAAAAACCGCCAAATATCATCATAAGCATTTATATTTTATAGGCCTACTGTATATATGGAATAATAATAATATGCAGGTGCTTAAACTATTTCTGTTTGTTCCGAAGAGAATCCGAGGAAAGGAAAAAAATAAAAAAAAAGTATAAAAATATAAAAGAAAAAATGGCGGAGAGAAAAATAAAAAAATTTGATGGAAGTTGCCGGATGATTTATTTAGAAGTAGAGAAAATAGGTACTTTATGTAGCGATAAATCCCAAAAGGATGCATTTTTGAAGACGAAAATTCCTGACTGCTGTGGATTCTTCGCCTCAGTACATGTAGGCCCTACGTATAGAGCGACCTACGTACGCGTAAGCGTCGTTACGCAGCTAGAACTGAAACTCGCTAGACGTTATTGTGTTATTGTACGCGAGCTGTGAAGATGGTGTCGGTGCAAAAATAAAAATAAAAATAAAATACAACGTCGACTAGATTTACCTAGACGCTTCCGGTTTTAGCTGCACTCCAATGATGGAGTGCCGAGGAAACGAACCTTGTAGAACTAATCGGTTTTCTCTGTGTAATAAATGGATGCTACGTAACGGATTGGGCCTCTAGCCTTGCGTAACCACTCCGTCAAGCGCCTGCATTTCACTGTGCTCGCAAAGCGTATACTCGCGAGTTTGAGGAGTTAAGACAACGGCGAAACATGACAGTTAAGCCAATGAGAAAATGGAGTTTTCGATCCATAGATTCCAGATATTATTTAAGCCTAGAGGGGGAGGCGGAGGGTGGTGGGATGGGCCTATGTGGAATTTAGAGCATCATCTGGCCCGATATGCTTCTACCTTCTGACAGCCAATCCGATATGCATGTAGGCTCACAACTAAATAATAAATGCACAACGTCATTGCATTCCCAGTTGTTAATTTACGTCATTGACTTATGGCTTGTTTTAGCTTGAAGGGGAAGCGACAAGAAGTTTAACTTTTTTTTAGTATTAGCTTTTTCAAATCACTTTATTTATTAAACAAATATTTTTTTTTAGTAATTTTACATTTTTTAATAAAATGCCTGTTTTAGTATTTATTTGAAATAATAATATAAGCTACCCTCACTTCCGGTAATCCATATATGCTTCATCGAGACGCCTCATGTGACACTCACTCTGGCACATGACGTGGCACACTTTTCTTTTATTGGCGGCTAGTAGAAGACGCTCATTTCCGC
>JAQIYI010001097.1:0-13392 GCA_034700265.1 Polyzonium germanicum
AATGTTTCTTCTTTATGAGCATGTTAAAGGCATAAAATATTACTAAAAGCATAATGTTTATTGAAAATTATTTTTAGAAGCGAAATCTATTAAAAAGGATTTTTAAAAGCGTAAAATTTTTTTAAATTCATTTTAAAAAAGGATTTAAAAAGCATAATTACCTAGGCTATACTATAAGGAAATTACCCTTTTTTATGAAGCATAAAATGCTTTTTAAAAACAAATTTGGATTACCCTATCAATTAATAAAATAATTTAATGCATAAATATGAATTTTAATAATTTCATTTGCAAAAATAATGCAATCAATTGGGATTGTTGCAAATTTGCGATATTTTGTGTCAAATATATTTGGATCACCATGTAGGTTTGGATCACCCTACAGATAGAGACCACCCTGTAGACGAGTGCCTATTTCTTTTTGAACTGCATTTCGATCTCCTCGAGGCTCTTGCCCTTGGTCTCGGGCACGGCGAAGTAGGCGTAGACGATGCCGGCGGCCGTGAAGGCGCTGAGGATCCAGTAGACGACGTAGTTGGGCAGGAAGGCCGTCATGTAGGGGAAGGAGAAGGACGTGATGAACGAGAAGACCCAGAGTAGCGAGATGCCGATGCCGCCGACGATGCCTCGCGCTCTCATCGGGAAGAGCTCGCTGGCCAAGTAGAAGGGCACCGGCCCGTAGCCGAGCGCGACGCCGAAGTTGAAGCCCATGAGCGACATGGTCGGCAGGTAGCACAGGAAGGTGAGGTCGGCGTCCGGCCGGAAGTAGACGATCGTGAAGTACGAGCTGATGACGCCGATGCTCAGGAACATGACCACGGCCGAGATCATGAGCATGACGCGGCGTCCGGCTCGGTCGACCACCAGCGCGGACAGCAGGTTGGCCACCACGCCGACGAAGCCGATCACGGCCGTCTGAGAGAACGGATCCCACGACGAACCGGCCGAGTCCAGGATGGAAACCATGTACTCGGGCACAATTCCATAGCCGGAAAACTATGTAATTATTAATTGTTTCTTGTTAATTGGTTAATAAGTTAATTAGTTGCTAATTAATAAAATAATGAATGTAACTTGCTAATTTATTAAATTTTAAATTAATTAGTGTTTTAAATTGATTACAAGTAATTAAAATAATTAGACATGTTCAATTATTAACTAGTTAAATATGATTCAATTATTAATTATCTAAGTTAGACTGTTAGACACAAGTAGAATGTAGGCCTACCTGCTGAAAGAACATGAGGCCAGCGATGATGAACAGCGGCTTGTAGAGGTTCGGCTCGCTCAGTTCCATCAGACTGATGGGCTCCTTGCCCGACGCCCTCACGTTCTCTTCGATCTCCTCCAGCTCCTCCATGATGTCCACGTCCTCGCCTCGAAGCCACAGAAGTGCCTCGATTGTCTCCTCTCGACGACCGTTCGCCAGCAACCACCTGCCGATTTTAATTCAATTTAAATCCTTTTTTTTTTTAAAAACAAACCAACCGATGCGCTTTGGCGCATCTTTGCTCAACAAATTCTTTTTTTCGGTTTTTGGTTGCGAAACATACCTCGGCGACTCTGGCATGAAGATCATCAGAGCGACCATGAAGACCGGAATGAAAGCGCAGGCGATGGACAGCCATTGCCAGCGTAGAACACAGCCCAGCCCGAACACGAACATCAAGCCATAATCTAAAACCCAAGTTTAAAATTAATCTTCAGGATTAATCTTAAAGATTAAAGAGATATTTAAATTTTTAGAATGTTTTTTTTGGAATTAGCTTCATTTTTCTGGAGCACCCTATATTTTTTATCTAAAGAAATTTCTTTTCAAATTAGCAAAATTGTTCTGGAGCACCCTGTATTTTTTATTTAAAGATTAAACAGATTTGTATTTTTAGAATGTTTTTTTGAAATTAACTCAATTTTCAGGAGCACCCTGTATTTTTTAAAGAAATTAAGAAAATAAGATTTTAAGAATTAAAAATACAGGGTGTTCGAGAAAAAATTATCTGATTCTAAAAATAAATTTAAAGGGGCAGTCTCATTTAATTTTCGCTTTTTCAAGATTGTTTGCTGAATAGAAATATTTTTTGTCATACTTGTATATGCAGTGAAGCAGCCCCTTTAAAAATACAAGGTGATCCAGAAAATTGCAGTTTGGTTTTTTTTGAGCATATTTGAAAGTGATTCATAAACTCACTGGTCGAGAGTTCGTGGAAGGAGCCCATCAAGCCTCGGAGGTCGGTGTGAGCGATTTCGGCCGTGTAGACGGGCACGGCGATGCCGGCGACGCCCATGCAGATGCCGGTCAGGAAGCGTCCGGCGTAGATGAGATAGACGTCGTGCGACGAGGCGATGACGACCCAGCCGAGGACGAACGGCAGGCTGAGCAGGACCAGAACCGCTTTGCGTCCGTAGCGGTCCAATAACATTCCGCCCATGCTGTTGCCGAGGATGGCGCCGAGCGACACGAGCGACGCGATCCACGAGATCTGAGCTTCGTTCGGAAACGGACCTTCGTTCAGCATGGCCGGAATGGCCGGCGACGTGAAACCGATCACGGTGCCCACGGCCAGCGACGCCAGCGACGCGCTCATGCCTGCCAGCAGGGACCGGTTGTGTTGTTGAAGCTGCGAGATGAAGCCGCCTTTTTTGGACAAGATTTTAATTCTTCCGATTAGAGCCCGCCATTTATTCGGGGAAAGTATAGCCTACTGTGTGGGCCTAAAAAAACTAGGCCTAGGGGCCTACCTACTTTGGCTTCTTATATAGCGAAACCTTGCTTAAAATTTAGCTAAAAAGTGCAACAAAAGCTTTTAAAGAGGACAGAAATTTTGTCGAAAATATTGGTCCTTTCATTATCTTTGAAACGCCTTCTAAATTTCGAATATTAAAGGTGGGTTCCAGTTTAATTTGTCGTTTTTTGATTTTAGTTCTATTATTTAAATTGATTTTTTTAAGAATTTATTCAAAATTTATACGAATGAAATCCGCGGTCATAAATACCCGAGTTAGAATTTTATCTGAGATTTGGCGCCTTTTTTTTTCCAACTTTCCTGGAGCACATCCGGTTAGATTGTGCCACCACGTAACGCGTCTCCTTCCAAATGCGCCAGAAATCACCTCAACATGCATGTGATGTGGGTTCGAACCCAGTATGCGACATGACCATTTTTTTTTGCTTGTGTTTATCAATTAAGTGAGTAAACTATTATTTGATGGCTGCAAAAATGATTGTTGTATCGAACACATGAGTTAAAAATAACTGCTCAATGCGGGTGTTGTTTAGAAAGTTGTTCTTTTCGCATATGCCAATGGCGCCCTCCATAAAACATCGAAATCGCATTACATCGAATTTCCAATTCCCGGCAAACTATAAGGCATTTTTCAATTTTTTTGATACTAATTTTATTTTCTTTACCGTATTTTATTTATTTTTATTTATTGTATTTATTTCATTTTTTTCATTTACGGTATTTAATTTAATTTTTTTCATTTACAGTATTTAATTTTTTTCATTTACGGTATTTAATTACATTTTTTCGTTTACGGTATTTAATTTAATTTTTTATTTATTTAACGGTATTTAATTTAATTTGATTAATGATTTTAATTTAATTTGATTAATGATTTTAATTTAATTTGATTAATGATTTTAATGATATTTTTATTTAATTTAATCTCAAGACTTTCCGCCATGTCTGGAGTCTCAATTCCGCTGTGATAATTCTGTGTGCATTCCGAAGCTGTGGCGCTGTGACGGCTACAGTGACTGCAGTGACAACACCGACGAACGGAACTGCAGTATGAAATATTTCTTTTCCTCGCGGAAATCTTCTACGAACCGTAAATCCGTAATCGCTCTCAAGTCTCGTATTCTCACTGCCGTTATTTCTCTCATAGCCGAGATCGAATGCCCGCCCAACAAATTTCGTTGTCCACGAGAGAAGAAGTGCATCGAGCGGACGAAGCTGTGTGACGGCAAGGATGACTGTGAAGATGGAGCTGACGAGAAACAAGCATGCTGTAAGAGAGAAGAATGATGATATCTTTGAATTGATATTTTTTTGTGGTTTTCTTTACATTTTATTTTATGTGATTGCTGGTTTATTCTTTGTTTTTTTTCTTCAGCGAATGAACGTTGCTTAACCCTAACGTGTGATCACGGATGTCGGTCTTCCGTCAATGGTGGGATGTGCACCTGTCCTGATGGATTCGTTCTCAACTCTGAGAATCTTCAGTCCTGCGAAGGTTTGCTTTTATGCTACTTCCACATTTTGCGACTTTTGAACTCTTTGGATCCTTTATCATTTGTAGTTTGCAAAATCAAACTTATTAGAAATATTACTTTTCTAAATTAGATTTCGAGCTTTAGAAAAATATTTACGTACTTTTTTGAGTCTTTTACTTATATCTCGAACCAACTTTTTTTTAGTTGTGAGCACAAAGCTGCCCTCCAACTTTAATCGAAAAATCAAATTCGAATTTGATTTGAATAGAATTGAAATATGAATTTGAGATTGAAGTGAAACTAAATGTCAAATAAAATTTCAATTACATTTGAAATTTAATTGAAAAAAATGTCGAATTTAATTGAAATTACATTTGAAATTTAATTAGTTACATTCGAAATTCAATTTTTATTACATTTGAAATTTAATTGAAAAAAAATGTCGAATAATTGAAATTACATTTGAAATTTAATTAGTTACATTCGAAATTCAATTTTTATTAAATTTGAAATGTAACTGCAATTGAATTTGAAATGTAATTGAAATTAAACTTGCACATTTGATTGGAATTAAATTTGAAATTGAATTGAAATTGAATTGAAATTTAATTGAATTTTAATTGAATTTTATTTGAAATTTAATTTAAATTACATTTTTAATTGAATGGAAATTAAATTTAAATTTGAATTGAATTTGATATAATTCTCGATTGAGTTTTATAAAACAACATTTAAAATTATTTTGTTGCAAAATATTTGTTTAGATCGTAACGAATGCTCTGAGTGGGGATTCTGCGATCAACTATGCACGAACAATTTTGGAAGTTACCAATGTTCATGCGCCGAAGGATTCAAGCTGACTTCGGACAGAGTCTGCGAAGCCAATGCAAGTGCGTGTCATCCCTAATTCCTAATTATTGATATTATTATTATTATGAACGTTGTAATTTAAATGTCGGAAGACTTTTGTTCACATTTGTGGTGTATTTTTGTTGGCTAATTTCATACGCATGTAGGTAGCACGATGCGACTCGCGTTTGCCCATCATGATCAACTATATCTTATGGATCGACACGGAAACGATCAGAGGATCGTGACGACGACCAACTCGGCTGGTGTCGATTTCTACTACAAGAACAAGTTAATATTTTGGTCCGATATTGACACGCGAAAGGTGAGTCGTCTGTATTCCAAAATTCAAATACACTGTATACATGTATATATTTGTCAATAATTTGATTTAGAGCGATTATTTTAATTTTAAATTAATTTTAATTTTAATTTTAAATCAATTTTAATTTTAATTTTAAATCAATTTTAATTTTAATTTTAAATCAATTTTAATTTTAATTTTAAATTAATTTAATTTTTTTAAGGTTTACTCTTTACGTTACGACACCACGCCGTCTATACGTACGCAAGACGACATCAGTCTGCCTGGCCCATGGGTTCCGATTGCCATTGCGGTCGACTGGGTCGGCAGCAAGCTCTACGTTTGTGACGCCACGGGAGCGATGATCAGCGTTTTTGAGCTGGACGGTCGATGGCGAACACTTGTCGTCGGCAATAACCTCACGGCTCCGGCAGACATCGCGCTCGATCCCACCCAAGGATATCTGTTCATCGCCGACTCGAGTCGCATCGTGCGAACAAACATGGACGGCACCAGCTTCATCTCCATTGTGAGGGGAGCTGTCCACAAGGCGTCCGGAATCGCAGTCGACTATTACGGAAAACGCATTTTCTGGTGCGACAATCTTCTCGATCAGATAGAGACGGCTGACTACGAGGGTAAACACCGGTAAGAGGGCGTTCACACTCGTTGTCTAAAATAACTCAAGATTGACCACAATGACCAGGCTATTAATATGTGCTACTGTAGGCCTACTCATGAATTAATCAACTTTGTACCGTAACATAGAATATAGCCTGAATAGTGAATGTTTTAGAATGACACGTTGGTTCTGCGCCAATCTGTACTCAGTATGTAAATAAATATCTCATTTATTATTATTTTTCTTACTGTGGTGAAACAGTTTCCAGGTGGCTCGGGGGAGCACCAACGTGCCGTCGCCCAACAAACTGGCCTTGTTTGAGAATCAAGTATTCTGGTCGGATGGCACTCGACAAGGAGTAATGTCTGTGCAGAAATTTGGCGGAGCCAACACAATCACCTACGTGTTCAGAAACCGGTCCGAGGTTCGAGAACCGCGCTCTATCAGAGCCATGCATCCACTTATGCAACCAGACGGTATGGGCTTTTTTTAGATTATTGAATATTAAAGGGGGATTCCCGTCTCAAAAAATATACAAATTTGAATACCCGTACAGGTATAGAATAAATATTTTCTTTGCCAAAAATAATTTAAACTTCTTACTGTTTCCTTTCTTCGAAAATTTTTGTTGTTTGCTGGGTATTTACAAATATTTACAAGGGGTTTTTATTACGCGTCGTACGTCGCAGTAGGCCCACAATCCCTACATCTTAAATGCGCCATCATGACGTATAACCGGCTACTTACCGCGTGCTCCGCCACGTTCTGATTTTAAATCCACTGAAGTAATTCAAAATAATTGAAGTTTAAATTCGATTAAAATTAAATTTAATTGAGTTTAAAATTGATTAAAATTAAATTTAATTCAGTTTCAAATTCATTAAGATTAGATTTAATTGAGTTTAGAATTGATTAAAATAAAATCTAATTGAGTTTAAAATTAAATTTTAATTGATTTTAAAATTGATTAAAATTAAATTTAATTGAGTTTTAAAATTGATTAAAATTTAATTTAATTGAGTTTAAGATTGAATTGATTGATTTTGAAAAATTTAATTTCTACACTTTTGCGACTGGCGTCACTGCGTTCAATACAAATGTAGTTTTGAGTGTCGACTCCATTACGTCATGATGACGCAACAGTCCCATTTATCTCAGCGATGGAGTCATCTCCTTATCGTTTGAAATATTTGTAAATTAAAATATATGAATAATGGACAATATACAAAGTTTTAATTATTGGTAAAGAATAGTTATTCAATAATTTTAACCAAGAACTAAAGTTCCGACGACCTGCCCCGCTTGCTCGTGATCCATATTGTATAATTATTCTCGAATAATAAAATTACTGTCGTCGTTTTTATTTATTTCTACGTGTATGTAAATAGTACCCAATCCCTGCGGGGTAACCAATGGCCACTGCCAGCACATGTGCCTCTTGACGCGAACTGCCGACGGAAAAGAGCTCGGCTATCGATGTGTCTGCAACATCGGCTACAAGATTGCCACCGATAACCGAGCCTGCAACCGTGAGTATATCTAGCGGATCTTGCATTCACCCGTTCATGAAAATTCGATCCGATCCACCATTATAATTTGGTTCAAGTGTTTTGTTACTTTTTACTTTCTACCTGTAGTTGTCGAGGAGTTTATCATCTACTCTCAGCAGAAATACATTCGCGGTGTAATGTTGGAGCACAGTTCGAGCGGATTTAATGACGCCATCAATCCGGTAGTTAGTCGAGCATCTCGGTTTGTCGGATTGGATTTCGATGCCGACGAGAATTATATCTATTTCTCTGACGTCATCAGCGACGTGATTTACAGGATAAAAACCAATGGAACTGGTTAGTTTTTGGATATTCAATAACAATTTTATTTATACTTTATCCAAGCGAGCGAAAATTTATTGATGATTTTGATTTCTTTTTTTTGTTAGTTTTGTGATTTAATTGTCCGAGCGAAGCCCGTGATTGTTTTGACGAATTTCTAGTGGAATTTTCGATGATATTGACACCGTTTTCTTATGAAATTGACCAGTTAATTGACCATTTAATTTGAGGACTTTATCACAATGTTCACGCATTTTCTAAAAGAGTTGACCATTTACGAGCGAGCGAAGCGATACAATATGGGTCTCGTTTTTTTTTTATTTGGGTGGACCGTCGCCCACCATTTTCAGTCGGCACACTCCGACAGACCAACCGTTCTTATATTGCTTTTTTTCCCCCCAATTTTAGGCAAAGAAAGTGTCTTGGCTTCGCAAAATGAAGGCGTAGAAGGTTTAGCGCTCGACTGGGTCACCAAGAACCTGTATTACATCGACAGTCGAAAGGGCACATTGAACGTGCTCAGGACTCAGAACAATTCTCAGTCTCGGATACTTCTCAAGGATCTCAGGAGGCCACGTGGTTTGGCAGTGCATCCGAACAAAGGGCAAGTCTCTCGCTCATTCCTTTTTCACCTAGGATTAATTGATAGGATAAGCGAAGAATAATGACGTCATTGAAACTAATTTGTAAAATATCTTTGCTTGGCGTCTAGCCAGAATAATTTACAACGGACCTAATTGTTTAGCGTTCCGTTGATTTTTACGTCAAGCTTATCCTGTCTGTATTTTTCCACTAATCATCGTTTGAATTTCCCCACTCTTTTAATTTGTTCAGCTTCCTGTTTTTCTCTGAATGGGATCGTCCGGCCAATATAAGCCGCGCCTTCTTGGATGGAACCAACAGGACCGTGTTTCAAGATCTGCTGCTTGGATGGCCAAACGGGCTGGCGTTGGACTACCAGGCCGACCGCCTTTACTGGTGCGACGCTCTTCTGGATCACATCCAGCATTCGTCGTTAGATGGAACGGACATCAGAACACTTTCTAGTCGCCTCATCCGGCATCCTTTCTCTCTCGTTATTTATAAGCGTAAGTTGTCCTGACCATGTGCAAATAACAAATTACATAATGTATAATTGTACATGTACAATTATGCATTATGTAATTTGTTATTTGCACATTTTTTTCGATACGTTTATAGTTAAGTTTGATTTCCAGTCTCCACCCAAATATTAATAATTCTAAATCGTTTTAATGACCCTGGTTTAATTTTTCCTTTTGTTTGGAAACGAGACGAAGGGTATTTTTTATTTATTAATTAATTTAACTTTTTTTAGAATTCGTTTACGCCACTGACTGGCGTTTAGATGCCATCCTCAGGTTAAACAAGGTTACTGGTGATCAAGAACACATCATGATGAACACGGAAGAGGCGAATCGGTTGTACGGCGTGAAGGTTTTTAGCAAGGAGGTTCAGTCGGTCCACGGTAAGACGAAATAACTTTTTGTTGATTATTCTTAAAAATAAATAAATAAAACTGAATTCAAAAACTTCAAACCCCTCCCTAAATACTATTTTTAGAATTATCATTGTTCTATAGTTTTCTTCAATGTTCGCGTAAATTGTATTTCAATTTATTTTACTTACAACTGATTAATCAATTAACGATGAAATCCTTAATGACATTGAAGAAAACTTGAGCGCGACTTGAGGCTTCTCTTAACTCCATAGATTGCAAAGACAGTCTCAAGTCTCGTCGGAGTTTACTTGGACCAACGTAGGTAATTAATTTGTGAATATACGTTTACAGTCGCTCATCCGTGTCGTTACAACAATGGCGGCTGCGAGAAGTTCTGCTTCGCCATTCCGCACAAAACAGTTGTCGGTGAGCTCGTTCCGCTGTGCGGCTGTCCTTACGGCGAACGCCTTGACAAGGACAACAAAATGTGCGTCGCCGATCCAACATCTGAGCCTCCGGTCGAACCGTGTCCAAACGCCAGAGAGTTCACTTGCAACAACAAGCGTTGCATTCTCAAGACGTGGGTTTGTGACGGCGACAACGATTGCCTCGACAATTCGGACGAGGAACAGAACTGCACCAGTGAGCGTTTAGACTTCTAGATCTAGGGCTGTAGGCCTAATGGTTTTTCACGAAAGACTTGAATTGAGTTCACGTCTTGCGTTTTTTTCTTTCTTTCTTAGAAGCAACTTGTTCAACCGAAGAATTTCAGTGTACCGGTGGCCGCTGCATCCCACTGTCTTTCAAATGCGATTCGGACAACGACTGCGGCGATCACTCAGACGAGACCGGATGTAGTACGTTTCTTTGCTTATATCCAGGATTATTCCAGAAACTTAAATGTCCAATGTTTAGGTTATCTTTTCAGTAGGCCTACTATTTATGATTCCTTTGTTTTTCTATCACTAATTATTACTTTATTATCATCTAATTATTAATTGAAGTGAACGTGACTTGCGACGCAAGTGAGTTCTCGTGCCAAAATGGACGATGCATTCCGCAGAGTTGGAAGTGCGATTCAGAAAACGACTGTGGTGACGGTTCGGACGAAGGCGAATTCTGCAGTAGGTTCTAGATGTCCAGATTCCGCTTGTATATTTTTGGTAACCAGCTGGTAAGCGCTGTTTATTACTGATCTTCTCTTGTAACGTGTAGAGGATCGAACATGCGCCTACTACCAGTTCACATGTCCTCGTTCCGGTCACTGCATCCCGCAGACGTGGGTTTGCGATGGAGACAATGACTGCTTCGACAACGCCGACGAGGAAGGTTGTCCGCCGACCACTTGCACGTCGCGTCAGTTCCGCTGTAACAACAACAAACAATGCATCCACTCGACGTACAAGTGCGACGGCATACCGGACTGCGACGATGGATCCGACGAAATTGGATGTCGTGAGTCTCACTTCTCTTAATCAACATTTATATTTCAATAAAATGAGTAAAATTTGTTTGACCTCCTTATGTGTGAGCGCAGCCACGACAGCCGCGACTCAGTGTGATGAGGAGAAACACTTTCAGTGCCAATCATCTAGGATATGCATTCCAAAGTCGTGGTATTGCGACGGTAATGCTGACTGTCCGGATAAGAGCGATGAGCCAGAATCTTGCGGTGAGAATCTTTTCTTTTCTGTCTTAAAACTAGTGCCATCTTAAAGCGGGGTATCGTGTGAATTTCCCTTTTTCAATATTATGTTTTCTGAATAGATATTTTTTTGTGATACGGGACCTCTGAAAACCAAACAGATTTGAGACCCAACCTAACCTACATTTGATTATCAATTGATGATAATCAAATGTTTCCGTGTCATAAAATGATTTATGACCTAACGTAGCCATGCAAACTTAAAAGGGGACTCCAGTTTAAATTAAAAAAAATTGATATCGAAAACTAATTCAACCCTTTACGGTCGCCGTGTAGAAAAACCGAAAGGTAATTTTCCTTATAGTTTGCCTGGAATTCGAAACTATGCAATACGTTATCGATGCTTTAATACCTAATTTACTTAGTAATTCTACTAATCACATTTTTTTCTTCAGTTTTACTACCTTACAGATAATGTTTCTATAAAAATAATTTTTCAATTGGTTCTTGCACGTTAGTTTTCCATTTTTATTTTTACAGTTATTTGCTCATTCCTAAATGATTGATTTTTTATTCATTATTGTTTTTGAGATAAGATTTTCAATCAGAAAGAATAACTATTGTTTTAAACCTCCTCTCATTAGAAATGACCAGGTGCTCTCATAACATGTTTCGTTGCAACAACGGACACTGCGTGTCAAAGACGTGGATTTGCGATGGATCAGACGATTGTGGTGACAACTCGGATGAAGACGATCGACACGCTTGCAGTTAGTACTTGAGGCTTTCATTAGTAAAACTAGTCATTAGGAACAAAAACAACATTAGGGTTGTATCACTATAACGCAATTCTCCAGAGTGACTTGAGCGGTGCTCGCCCATTGGTTAACACGAGTGACCAAGGCTCGAGTCACTCTGGAGAATCGCCTTATACCCGCTACTGATACCAGCCTAGGAAGTCGTGTCATTATTTAAATTGTTTTAATTATTGTTATTAAATTTTATATTAAATTAAATTATTTAAATTATTATCTAATTTTTCTGCTCAGCCAAACCCAAGTTTGTCTGTCCTCACAATCAATGGCCTTGTCCCGGTGTCAGCGACGTTTGCGTCAACGTGACGCAAGTGTGCGATGGGAAGCCAGACTGTCCTAAACGTGGTGACGAAGGACTGACATGCAGTAAGACTGTCTTGCGGATCGTACTTTTAAAATATTTTTAATTTCGCACTTCTATTTGATCGTAAATTCAAGGCCCTACTTTCCCTTTTTTATAGCGTTTCTTTCGTGCTCCACGTCTAGTCACGGATGCGCGCATGCTTGCAAGGAAACTCCGTTGGGTCTGATTTGTCTGTGTCCGAAGGGAGAAATGCTAAACGGCACTCGGTTGTGTGTCGGTAAGCTTAAAAACTTCAAGTTACGCTCAACTATTCAAAGTTACATTTTCTTGAATTCCAAAATGGCGTTGGCTATGCAGACTTGGACGAATGTGATACTCCAGGCACTTGCAGCCAGACTTGCGTAAACACCAAGGGATCTTATCTGTGCAGTTGCGTTCCTGGCTACATTCTAGAGCACGACAAGCATACCTGCAAGGCGAACGGTCAAAAATGTTTTATGTTTCTTGCATTTCTAGCCTCAATTTGTGTTTGAATGTATTAGAATTGTTTATTTATTTATTTTTTGTTCCTTTTAAAAAGATTCTTCGTCCGCCATGTTGGTAATATCGAATCGCCGCTCAATCCTCACCACTGACCTAGAGACGCGTTTCGTTTTCCCCTTGCCAGTAACCGTTGAGAATGTCGTTTCCATTACGTCCGACATGAACAATCACACTTTCTATTGGTCAGATATGAGACTGCGCAAGATCTTTCGTAACAGGCGCGACGAAGTGGAAGTGGTAAGTTCAACCTTCACTCATGTTTGTCTAATTAAAACTTTCAACTAAGCTGGAGTTATATTTTCCAAATTGTGCAGAGAAAGGACAGAAAAATTGGTTAAAGGGGCACACCAGTTTAATTTTAGGCCTACATTTTTTTTTCTTTTAGTTCTATATTTAATTTTTATTTAGAATTATCAAAATGTATTACGAATAAAATCGGATCATAAATATCCGAGTTATAATTTTCAGAAATTTATTGCCTTTTTTTGGAACTTTCTGGATCACTTCCGGTAAAATTGTCCGACCACCTAACGTTTCTTCGCCAGACGTCACCTCTAAACATGCATCTCTGGGTTCGAATCCTGTATGCAACATGACCTATTTTGTTTGTGTCCATTAATAAGTTAGTAAACTATTATTTGTGGCTGCAAAAATGTTGTTGTATCGAACACTGGTTAAAAATAACTGCTGAATAGCGGAAGTTGTTGGGAAAGTTCCTCCTCTTTTCGGATGCCCATACATAAAACATCAATATCGCATTGCATCGTTTAGAATTCCAGGCAAACTAAGGCCGGTTTCAA
>JAQIYI010001098.1:0-13389 GCA_034700265.1 Polyzonium germanicum
GTTTTACATGGGTATTTCGGTGAACTTCTACTGTATCTTTATGCCTAACTGTGAATCGGTTTTTTTTTATTTATTTTGACTGTATTTTCATTGAATATTTAATAATTTAACTAAATCTAACTAGATTTAGACTAAATTTATACTAAATTAACTAAATTTTAAATTTTAATTGAAATGAATTAGATTTTCAATTTTAAGTGAAATTAATTAAATTTTCAATTTTTCAAACTCAATTCAGAGATGCGTTTCCATCTTTGCCATTTTTGTTTCCAGTTATCCAGGAAAGGATTCTGCGCCCAGATCATCCTCAGTCAGGCCAATTGTTCTTTGCAGGTAACAACTGCAACGGCGCCTTACTGCTACTGGTCCGGAATGATCTAGATCTAATTGAATAAAAATGGCCGCCAGAAACGTAGATTAATTCGGACTTAATTAGTACTCAATAGCTATTATTTTCGCATTATTCCACAGCGGATGTCCACTTGCTGCCCGCATCGCTGGCCTGGCCATGGACGTACGTCCATCCTACTGGAAGCCACCCTTTGGCGTCGGGCTGCATGCAACGCTTTGCAAAGTGTCTTGGACTTCGCTGTCTAATTCAAGTGGCAGCAGACGGCTCAGCTCGTCTGCAATGCACATGATGGTAGGGGTAACGCATCGAGCGAGGTTTGATCGACACTAAACAGTGAAATACATCACAAACAAATCTAATTATAACTTGAAACATATTCCAGCATCTGATATACGGTCCTAATTGTTGCGGAGACGGCTGCTGCCAGGCACCCTGAAGGCGAGAATCGATCCAGACATGGACATCGCAGCATTGGTCAGGATGTGCATCAGGATGAAGACTAGATGGACTCCACTCAGGACTGATCCAGATTGCTCTTTCCTCCTTTTGGATTGACAAAGCCTGCAGCCCTAGGAATTGCTCAAACAAGTAAGGCAGCATGACTGTAATGAAGCTGATTATACGATCAGCGCATTTAGGGCAATCGTGGTTTATGCAGGTGCCAGAAGCAATTAAATCTATTTCCAGCCATTGATTTAATGCATTGAATTAAAGTGCAGTGCTCCTCCACGTACATTTGATGGCACAACTTTGAATTATTATTAAGTGCTCCGACGCCTTTTCTGTCCGCACTTACAATCTGTGCTGGTTTCACACGGCCGCGAAATTCCATAAGATTCGCAATGCTGCCAACTCTCATCACGTGACCATCATTTATTTTTGACCCGTTACTCACGTACATGACTACTTGACGTGATGCGCGCGTACTTGGCATGCGAATTTAACGGTCTTTCGCAGAATGCGAAACCAGCTTTGATTTCCGGTGTAATATCATCCACCTGTGAGAAAAGGCTAAAGTGAAATTAATTCAGTTCAAGCAGGGCCGCAGCTGAACATAAGTGGACTCGAGTGTGCCATTAAAGGCTTTTATTATTTGATCTCTCGCGACGTGCGTGTCCACGATGACGCCTGAACAAATCGTGCCAATGTGGAATAACGTCCATCGTTCTGCTGACAATGTCACTGGGCACCTGTCATCAGCCGGCACCGTGTATAATTGGTCTGTGTGAATTTGCCCTGTAGTTTCTATAGCTTCTTCACTTTCTTGCACTTGCTTCCAGACAATGAACTGTCTTGTGTTTGTTCTGTGTTTCAGGTCACCTCACCATCACATTTGATAACGCTGCATGTTTGCGCAAATACGGAGGAGGGTAGTTGTACGAAGCGAGCGAAGGACAATTGCAACATCGTATGACACGTGCCAGTTAAGAGTCCTTCGCTCGCTGGGACAATTATTTAATAACTATAATGAACTATATATAACTGACGAATACTTACAATGAATCATTATAATTAAAATATGATTAGAATGATTAATTAAAAATATAAAGTAATCCCTATATATGAATGGCACTAAAACAGTTGGCAGATACCGGTACTTCTTGGTAATGATAATTAAAAATAATTAGTCACAAATTAATTATAATTAAAAAAATGAAATGGATAGTCCTAAGTGATATTTTAATAAATGAGAAACTAAATGAATAAATAAGATAAATAAACAATAAATAACTAAATGGTATTGGTGAAACGTGCAGAAACACGTGAAATGGTGGAGAGACGTACGCATGTCCACAATTGTACATGCAGTTTGCTTACTAGAACTGAGCTAGTACCGATCAAACAATGGCCAGAAATTGTGTACCGGGTAACAAAATATACATTTATATGGTAAAATGTGATTTGCTCCAGTTTGGGAAAATGGATGATGACGTCCTTTATCCGTGTCCCGGGAACCGTTTTTAGAATTGTTAGAATAGTAGCCTCTGACTTACTATGCATCGTGGGCCTCCCATTCGAGACTACATGTGTCCATAATGATTCGTCCAAGTATGCTTTTGACGTCCTGCACGCGCGTGTCAAAGCATTAAGTGTTTATGGCAGGTGTTTTGCACGCATGCAGAGGGTTGGCACAATTTTGTTCAGAAAAGGTGCTTCAGGAAATGGTGCGTTTATTTTGAAGAATTGATTTAGATGTGCTTTGTATAGCTGCCGCCCCATTGTTGTCATTTTTTCTCCCAACATCCGGTTTAATGTTTCCATTTTCAACCATGCATCTACATGTGTGCATTACCAGGTAGGCTTTCACATTTTAGCCGGAAGAAGACTTGCACGAATTTGGCAAGAATGTGTCGCAGAAGTGTGCAAGGTCTCGTCAGAGGCTGTGACGTCACGCACGAATTCCCATTGTTTTCCACCATGTCGCCCATTGTTGAAAGTCGAAACAAATGTTTGTTTTCTCTGCGCTAGGTCTGCGCACTTGTGTTTACGCTCGATTTGTTTACTCAAGTCTTACGTCAGTCGTCAGGACAGCTGCCTGACAACATGCGACGCTCACCTGCAAAGGCCTCTTTTCTTCCCATTGGACCTGGATCGTCCTCGCGTCGCCATTGTTGATACGAATTGCTGAACTAGTTCAGCAATAAAGTCCTGGAAAAGTGCCACACCGATCAAAGGCAATCGTATAATCACCATCAAGATAAATTCAGGATCGCCAGTGCGAAATTGATGGTGCGATATGGGATTTTGGCTGCAACTCAAGTTACTCTTATGGAAGAATTTCGTCACCAAGAAGCGCAAAGCGGTAAGATTTCTTGCACTAGTTTAGAATAGAGTAGCGGATTCCATGTCCACGGAATACTTTGTGGACAACTTCTGATTGTGTCAAGCATCGGCATGTTTACTTGCACATGTAGGTGCGCGATTTAGTGTCCGGGACATTAACCCATTTGGCCTGATTTTATTGATTAATCAGTTAGTAAACTAGTTGTGACGTCATTAGCCATACACATAGGTCTAATGCTTATTTTAATAGGACAACGAATAACAAAGACATTTCAAAAAACGATTACTGAAATCATTCCTTATTAAAGGAATCGTTTTTTGAAATGTCTTTGTGACATTGTTTAACCATTGAAACATGCTTCCGCCGGCCAAGACATGAAGCCTTATACTAGTGAAACTTAACTGCTCAGTAAGTTAGACGAAATGCAAACCACATTGCGGCAGAAACCATGGTGCATCAAATGCCTAAGAGCTTTTACATGTAGTCATGCTTAGTGCAAAATCGAAATTGGATTTCATCCAAACTTGTCAAAATACTGAAAAATTGTTTACATTATTTCCTAAGAAACAAATGAAGATGTTTCAGTATTTTGAAACATCGGATGAATTCATTTGGTCAATTGACCAATGACATACAAATGTATTAAGCAAATTCTCACTCTGGCAATTTTGTTTCTGGGATACTAACCCATGACCTTCTGATGTCCGTTAATTGTCATTCTTCAGTAATTTTAATTTGAATTTTTATTTAGTTGATTCTGTTGGTCGAGACTTTGATGCTGCTCACTTTCTTCATCGTCTTTGCCATAGTGCGAGTTGTCGAGCAACCAGTCCCTTACGAACCACGTATGTAGTTGTTAAACTTGTTATTGTTCTTGTTTATGTTTTTAAGAATTTGTTTACTCTATGCTTTTAGTCTTTTACAAATGTATAACATTTTACATTTATTTGAACAGAGCGATTTCGCGCTTATCCGCTGCCGTCGGCCGGACTCCTTCCGGTCCTTCAGGAGTTCTGTCGTCCACCAGAGGACGAGATGGACGACAGCGGGTTCTACCCGAACAATGGCGAAAAGTGGGTCCAATCTTCTCAAATTTCACTTTGAAGCTATTCTGTATTTTGTGTTGAAACTTCTCCATAATTGATACATGCGTATGTTTGTCAATTTGTGTGGGGCAGAATTCACGTCCTTCTCAGGTCGTTGGAAAAGTCGCTAATGGCGATCAATGTGTCTCGAGCCGAGATCGAGAGCATTCCAAAGACCTTCCAGGCCATCGCTCAGAGCAGCGACATGATCAACGAGCTAATCAAAGCGCTGCCAGGTATGTTACTAGGAATTTCAAGGAATGGCTCAAAATCTAACATTATTTCTAATTGGTTAAAATTTGTCTATATCTAATTGTTGTTTATGGTCGTGGCCTGAAGACGCGACCGTATCGGACATCTTGCGCGATCCTAACATGACCATCGCCTACATGAAGAATTCGATGTCCATCAACGCTGACGATGCGAACCATCTGCTCAACTCTCCACTCAACCTCACTCAGGCATGTATTACTTTCGATTGCTAATTGTAATCATTTGCCTTGTTCAATTTCATATTTTACATTTTCTCAAAAACAAACAAACATAGGTGACGTCGTTTCTTCAGAAGAAACTTGCCCATTTCTTTCTGTCAAGACAATCCAGAAGTCTTCACGTCATGCAGATCCTCAGTGGGATCTCCAACCTTTCACAGCGTGGCATTTATGACAATGCTAGAGTATGCACATTGTTATTATCATTTACTAAGATTTTCATTTATTTGTTTATTTTATATTTATTTATGTTTGTTTATACGGAGCCCTATTTAATTGTTTATTTATTTGATCTTTATTATGATCGCTACTATTATAGTAATAACTATTATTATGATCATTAAATTATTAATCATTATTTGATCATTAATTAATTAGGCGCTTCTTTTGTCGTCGGTGAATTTTCAAAGCCTATTATGTTCTGCTCATATGCCTTCTGAGGACACTGAAGAGGTAAGACCTGCTATGACTTGATTTATGGCTAACTTGAAAGATTAATTAACGAAAACAAATCTTAGTAATTGCATATGTACATGTAAACGAATAATTATTATTATTTATTTTTAACAGGAACATTTGATGCAGCGATTTTGTGGCATGCATTTAAACGACGCAAAAAATCTCGTCGCTCACTTGATCAACAATCTTAACTACGATTTAATACAAAAAGCGGTGAGAACTATCTTTAGATTAAATTCTAGCGATTAGTTAATAAATCTCAATTAATTTGTAATATTTCCAATTTATCTGCAGAAACCTTACGCAAAAATAAACCCACTTTCACTCAAAAAGGACACCGAAAAAATGCTAAGAAACGTAATCACTAATTGCATTGAAATTTAAAATTTAGAAACCAAACTTCTAACTGGTTCGCAGATGTTTTCATATCGCAATATCTATTTTATTTTCATTTTTTTCAGATTAAAGTTTTGCTCCTTTTCAAGGAATCGCTTCAGAAAGTCGCGAGTCTGCAGTCGCAATTTGACTATTCAGCAGGAGTTGCATTTCTGGAAGACGTTTTCAACTGCAAAGTCAGTTAATTGTCCATTAATCCAGCACTACTGATTTAATTAACTGACTAATTGCCTTAATTGCAAATTGAGAATTTTTAATTGGAAATATTCTGGTTAATAGGTGCAGAATTCGCCGCTATATTTCCGGGAGCTTTTGAAAAGCGCCTTCAATGTCAGCGTCGACGTGGAAGAGACCATGAGCTCCATCAAACAACCTATCAATTTACGTGAGTGTTTCAATTTAAAACAGATCACGGCTAACTACTATTAATTAATTAACTGATTAAACTAATTTTTTATATTTAAGAAAATGAATCAAATGCACTGGCGTCATTATTCGCTGGCAAAGCGAAAATCTTGTACGCACCGACGAATTCTGACGTCGACAAAATAGTAAAGCAGGTAAATAACTCGTAAATAAATAAATGTAAAATAAATGCATTAATTAATAACTAATGGCTGACAATTATTTTCCTGAAATAGATGAACAAAACGCTTGGATTGTCAATGCTGCAGACGATCACAGACTACGCGGTATCCTGCAAGAAAATGACGGCCGAATTGGACAACTTCCTGCGCCGGAACTACACTAACGTCAGCGAAAACGGAACAAAGACGGTGTGCGAATCGCTAGCTTTAATCACCAGAAATATGTTCATTGGCGCGTGATTTATCCAGTCTAAATTCTAATTAAATCGATATCCTCATCTTCCCTTATCCACGATGACTGTCTTGAAGATCGTCGGCTATTTGGAGCTGGATTCTGACTTCGAGACGATCATTTTCGACAAGGAAGGACTCGTGGAGCATCTGCGGACTTTGGACGCTCTCGCGTCCGCATGGATCCGCTTTGTGACGGCGACCGATTTCGATATTTTCATCGGCTTTCAGGACGAGACGGCGCTGCTCAGCTACGTTGAAAATCAGGCGCACGACGAAAACGTCCAAGTATTCGCGGGTACTTAATTGGCTTAATTATGACAATTTGATTTGCATCCGTTTACACTCAATATATAGTTACAATGCAAGTCTTAATTTTCTCCAATATTTGTTCGTCAATTAGGACTGAGTTTCGTGATGAACGGCGACGGTTCGTTGCCGCACCATGTGACCTACTCGATCCGGCAGAACGCGTCGTTGTTCGCCCACACCGCCAAGATGAAGTATCGGCACCGGTATACGAGTCGGGTGACTCGAGGCCAGCTTTACTACTACAGCGGATTCGTCTTCCTGCAAGTACGGCGATCCTGAGACGTGCAATTCATTTGATCTCTTCATCTGCTTTTGCAATCGTCTTATTATTGCTAATTCATACCCAGGACCTCGTTGATCGTGCCATCGTTTCGCTTCACAGTGAGCGGGACGTCATCGAGCCCGGCAATTACATCCAGGAATTTCCTCTGCCTTGCTTCTCCCATGACAGGCAAGCTTCCAGTGCCGATGAGATTCACAAATTGGCAGCACGATGAGACAGCCTTAATTATTTCTGAGCAATAACTAATGATTTTGTTGTGATGCAGACTGGTCGAGAGCTTGGAGCATATGTTTCCAATGTGCGCAGTCGCTTCTTGGGTGTTTGTTTTGGCCATTTTGGTTCAGAACATCGTCCGTGAGAAGGAGAATCGTCTCAAAGAAGTGAGCATAATATTCCTGATCCTGCGTTTTGGCACAAACGACGGATTACTAGGAACACTTGAACGCGACTTGGGACTGTCTTGACGTCATAGCATTGCATTTGATCGGATACCATTAACTAATTAAAGAATCCCAGGATTTATGTAGCCTAAAGACTTCAAGAGACAGAAAATGATTTGTTTTGCATATTATTGTTGCATTTTTCAGGTCATGAAAGCCATGGGCATGTCCGAGCTGGTGCACTCGCTCTCTTGGTTCCTGGTCAGCCTCTTCTTCATCACCGTGTCCTGTCTCCTGATGACGGCCATTTTGGTGCTCGGATCGGTGTTGCCAAACAGCGACGCGTCGCTCATATTCACCATCTTGGAGCTCTACGGCATCTCCATAATTGCATTTTCGTAAGGAACGTTTCAAGGCCTGTCTTACACAGGAATTGAGTTGATGGTGGACAGTCTCAATTAGACATCTTTAAAGTTGTCTTTGGATGTTCTCGAGTCGAGAAATTACACCAAAGGACGCGCCTGCCATTCGAGTCGTTTTGACGCCTTTTCTTCCCACTGCAGGTTTCTTCTCAGCTCTTTGTTCTCCAAGGCCAAAGTGGCGTCGGCGTGCGCTGGAATCGTCTACTTCCTCATGTTCGTGCCGTCCATCTACGTGGGCATCCAGAGCGAATTCAACAACTCGCTCTTCTCCATCTGGACTCTGTCTCTCGCAGTACGCGTGTGTGGCGATTGCTCTCATTGGTTGCATTTTACTCATTAGTTCTGATTATAATCTTTGTTCTAAAGCTATTGATCTGTCCGACGGCCTTCTCTCGTATCATCACGTACCTGTCGTACCACGAAGAGATGGGCACCGGCGCCAAGTGGTCCAACTGGGACAGATCGCCCATCGACAGAGACGTCATTACGATGCGCTCCATGGTGCTATTTTTGCCTTTGGACAGTCTTCTCTACTTGCTCCTGACGTGGTACATCACCAACGTCCATCCAGGTGCTATTCAGTTCAAGCCGATTCCAAAAATCATAAATCGCCAACGAATAACTGAAGCCGAGTGTGCTCGTTGCAAAAATGCAATGCCTTCGTAGGAAACTACGGGCTTCCACGACCGTGGAACTTTCCCATCACCAAATCCTACTGGATGGACGTATTTGGACTGAAAAAGGACAACCTGGCCAAGAACCAGTGCCGAGTTTACTTGCCGCACACCGACCATGAAGCGTCGACTCTCTCGGCCCATCAAAATGGAGTCGCTTCTAGTGAACGTGAGTGCAATCGTGAGATCGCAGATTGGCTTGGAATAACATCTCAAGCTTATGGGTAACATTTATTTATAGATCGGAGGTATTTCGAGTCGGACCCTGCGAACCTGGTCATTGGCGTCCGCATCGACCATCTGAGCAAGCGCTTTGGCGAGACGATGGCCGTAAAGGACCTGTCGCTCAACTTCTACGAGGGCCAGATCACGGCCTTCCTCGGACACAACGGAGCCGGAAAAACAACCACATTGTAAGCACTCTTGATTGTTGAAGTTGGATCGGTTTGGATGCAAATTTCTAATCACGTCGTGCTCACCTCAGATCCATCTTGACTGGAATTCTGCCTCCGTCCTCTGGACGGGCGCTCGTTTACGGCCTCGACATCCGGCACGACATGGACAAAATCCGACAGGATCTGGGCATCTGTCCTCAGCACAATGTCCTTTTCAACGAGTAAGATCCTTGGAGGGTATTTTGAGTTCTTACTCAAGGCGCTAATTTGTTTTAACCGTTGATTGAATCGTCATCTTGCAGGCTTACTGTTGAGGAACACATCCAGTTCTATGCAAGACTGAAGGGCGGAAGTAATTCGACAAGCCTGACGGTCGATATGAACAGGTGTGTGCCTTTGGACAGGGGATGTCTGTCTCAAGAGTTGTTGCGCGAGAAGTAATTGCCAGACCAAGATTAAGGCGATTAATTTGGAAACAATTTGTTCTTCAGGGTAATTCATGATGCTGGACTCGATGGCCAAAGGAAGCAGGCCATTGACTGTCTGGGAGGCGGCATGAAGCGTATGTTGTCCGTGGCCATCGCGTTTATCGGAGGATCTAGAACAGGTACAGTTTCAAATTTACAAATGGATGCCACACACGCACTACTAGATTACTGTCTGCGAACAAGACACTGTCACATGTATTTATACTTCTGGCTTTTCCCTGATTTAGTTATTTTGGATGAACCAACTTCCGGTATCGATCCTTGTTCACGTAGAGCCATCTGGGACCTCATCTTAAAGTACAAGAAAGGTGAAACAAACAGTTTTCTTTGCATAAATCTACCCATTTCCATCGTTAAAAGTGCGAAAAGTGTAGAAAATTTATAAAATTGGAATAAAGCAAAGGGCAGTTTTTTTCAGTTTTTGAAAAATCTTTTTTTAACCGCCGACACAGATCGGACGATCATTCTGTCCACGCATCACATGGACGAAGCAGAGACATTGGGCGACCGCGTGGCCATCATTGCCAACGGGCAAATCCAATGCTGCGGGTCCGTAGTGCACCTCAAGAACAGCCTCGGCCTCGGCTACCACTTGTACATGGCCAGGAAGTTGGTCGTTGGTTACGAAGCATCGTCATCGGACGCGGCAGCCACCACGACGGATGCACGGCCCATGAACATGAAGGAATCTGTGGATCCTGACGGAAGCTCGACGATCCCATCGTCATCATCCAATTATTGGAGGACAATGGTAACCACATTCATCCGCGAGCACGTCCCCAGTGTCCACTTCGTGTCCGAGTCGCTCTACGAACTGCACTACATGCTGCCAATAGCCGAGCTGAAAAGAGGAAACTTCGAACGGCTTTTTGGAGCCATAGACGACCGCCTTGACTCCTTGGACGTGGCAGCGTACGGCGTCAAAAGCCCGACTCTGGAGGAAGTCTTCCTGCAGGTCTCGGCTGACAAAGGAATACGACAGCCGCAAAGCAACAGCAACGGCAACAGGACGATCAGTCAGAGGTCATGCGGGGTCGACCTGGCCAGAAATCAGCTTCCGGTCGAGAAAGGTACATCCTTGGATGCGATGATGATTAATTGTAGGCGTTTAAGGACTTCGTATTCGTGGCCTCGTGTGGATCACCTCGCGAAACGAGGTGTTTTCTCATTTCTTGCACTTGCGCTTCCTGTTTTCGATTGATCGGATCTTCACTCATTCTTTGTTTGTCGCATTAGAGGATCTTCAATGGACTGCAACTAAGGGATTTCCAGAAGCCGTCACTGTTGACTTTTCTGACAGTAGGAATTCAGCCAAGACAGATGACAAAGCACGCCTGAGGAAGCGCAAAACCTCCTACCTGCCGTTGCCCACCGAGGATGACGTTGAAACCGGTATAGCGTAATTGTTATAATTATAATTGTATTAAGCTCAAATCATTTCATTTATATTAATTGTTCTGGAATCAAGGCGCAAATGATGACGCGCACCATGTTGGATTCGGCGAAGTCGTTGTCGGAACGTCGGCCCGTCGTGGCGCCAGGTGCTGCCGAGTCGTTCCGTTCCTCCAGATGAAGGCCATCATCGAGAAGCGCTACCTGTGCACCAGCCGCAACAAGAAAGGCCTCGTGTCGCAGATCATTTTGCCGGCCATCTTCGTGGCCGTCGCCATGGCCGTCGCTCTGATCGTGCCCTCTTTTGAGGACCCGCCGCCGCTCGACCTGAGCACGGCCGCGTTCAGAAATCTCACCCAAGATGGCCGTCAGTTCGTCGTGTTTTCCAACGCTCACCAGGACGAATTGGCCAGGTAGGCATTTAGAATCTGGTGTATTCCGACGTCTTGAGTAAGGAGAGAGCTACCGTAACTAACAATCGTTAATTAGGACGCCGATGAGCAAAGATGCTCCGTCCAGTCATCTGGAATCGACTCTTCTGCTGGCCAGCGGCATTGGCGCTGCGTGCGTGCTCAAGTCCAGAAACACTGCAGAGCCCGGCCTTGCTGATGGCCGTCGATCAATCAGTCTGTCCAGAGAAGCGTTCGAGTCGTCTTGCTCGGAAGTGGTTCACGACGAGGAATTCCGAGCTCTGCTTGACGTTACTCGGGTCGATTTGAGCTCGACACGATCGAGCAAGTTCGGCCTCGAGGACCGAGGACGTTATCATCCGGCGTGCCAGTGTGTCGGCACGATGTCCCGCCGATTCGTCTGCTCTGGAAACTACGAAAAGCCGCCTCACCTCCGGCTGCTGACCGGTGAGACCTTGCTCAACATCAGCGGCCACAAGGAGATGGAGTACTTTTTGAACACTGTGGACCTCTACAAGGAACAACGGTGAGCCAACATGTGCTTTCAGCTATGAGTACATGTAGTTTTACTCAAGTCTGACTCATGTCTTTTGTACAAAAGGTACGGCGCCCTGTCCTTTGGTCTGGCTCGCAAACTGGGACCAGCATCACCATCAACAGAGCATGGAGATGACTCAACTTCGTTCGTTTCCGACAGACTGTTGACGCAGCATGCAGCCAAAGTGGGTCTTGAGGAGTCCTGCCTCAATTAAAGCTATACGTACAATAACCCTGCATTTCAAATTTCTATTTATTTCCAGGCTTGGTTCGACTCGACAGGATTCCATGCTATGTGGGTGCCTGACGTCTCGGAGTCAGACGAATACTTTATTAAGGCTGGTATCACTGTCTCAAGACGTACTCAAGACTGCCTCAAATCAAAAGTCCACACATCGGATTTCATTAATTATGAAAGTCATGCATTTGGGGGAAGAGACTTACGTAGGAATATTATACGTAGCTCCAGCTTAGCCTATAATTAAAGTATGAGTCAAGTCTTTGAGTCAGCCTGAGAAAGCGCCACGTCAGTGCTGCCAGCCTAAAGACTTTCTCATATGAATTTCAATTTCCGACAGTTTCCCTGCTAATAATCTAGGCCGATCTTCGTCAACGCTTTAAATAACGCAATTCTGCGGGCTAACTTGCCGGCTGGACGGGGCAATCCAGCAGCTTACGGTGATGGGCCATTGAAACCCGTTCAATCAGTTTAGATTAGTTAATTGATATAGTTTATTATTCAATTAGGTATTCATTTATTACTGGTAATTATTAAATTAATTACGTTAATTATTCAATTAATACTAATTATTTTTTGTTTAAATAATAAATAAATTATTTCATTAATTATTTAACTAGGGTACCGGTAGGCCTATTTGTAGAATGCCTTTTACAGGTAGCGCCATCTACCGCCGCTTTCGACAGTGCAGAACTACAGATTCATGGCTCTCAAGGTTGATGCATAGGCCTATAATATGATATTTATATATTGGGGTCGTAGAAGGGGACTTTTTTTGCATTGTTTCAACCCAACTCTCTAATCTCGACGGCATTATATGCTAGAAAGTCGCGCCATTAAACTTTGAATGGCGGGCATTATTTTAGGTATATTGCGTGCGAGCATGCATGCATGCATGCGTAGGCCCGTTTCATTTCAAAGGTTTGTGAGGAGAAAGGATCGCGTAAAAGGCATCGCCGTCACGTGACGCACGGAATACACTAGAAAATGGATGGAAATAAAAAAAGATGGCAGCGCTTTTCTACGAAATCATTCTGAAGTGCGGTTAAGTTGGACTGAAATTTAGCTGCAAATATTTCTTTTTTTATTCTCCTTTTAAAATGATTTGTGTGCATTGGTTGATCTTGAGGGGGGGGGGGGGGGTCTAATGTGTGAAAAACACGCTTAAGGACACGGATGAGTACGTAATCAAAATAGAGCCATTTATAAATTATAAGTTTGTGCTTACGCGGACTAGTTTGAATTGAATAATTGATGGCATAGATTTTGGTTTGGCCTGATGTTCCGTGATGATTTAAGCTTGATTTATGCCACCTTTTATATTTAGAAAGTTACGAAATTTATTATGAAAAGTACGAAGTTTATTTTGAAAAGTAGGCCTACGAAGTATACGCTCGTATTTTGAAATGTACGGTGTTTATTTTGAAAAACGCGAAGTTTATTTTGAAAAACACGATTTTGAAAATATCAAC
>JAQIYI010001099.1:0-13376 GCA_034700265.1 Polyzonium germanicum
TAAGTATTTTAATGATATTTTAATTTTAACAATTTGCTTATTTTATATTATTAATAAATTAAATTGTGAAATTAAATATCACTAAATTAATTACATTTAATACTATTTGTTATAAATAAATTATTTAATAGGCCTACAATTAATTTAGTGATATTTAATATCAAAAATTAATTTATTTATAATTTAATAATTTTGCAATTGAATTTAATAATAAATTGGAACTTTTGTAATTTTTCAACCCTTGATTGACGCCATTTCTTTATCTATTCGGCCTACCTTATTTACCGATACATTTATGAGCGTGAGCCCCATTGGCGATCCCCACGGTAGGCGACCTACATGCATATGTATTTAAACTCATTTATGGACATCCTGTAAATATTCAACTATTTGCTTTCATCGTGTACAATTGTACATATATTTTTTGGTTAGTCTACATTTAACAGTTGAACTGTTTTAAGACTAGGACTAATTTTCATCTCTGGCGCAAGTTGCCTCGCACGGGGCCCCACTCAAATTAAATCTACTGCCCCCTTCTCCCCCGCCCATTAATATTAACGTTGATTTCCGGACCGACTGTGGGGCGACGCAGCCGTCCGTCCGTCCGTCCGTCGAGGCCGCGCGGAGAACATAATAACGAAATCTAATTTGTTAATTAGATGAGGATTCATTCCGTTTTGGTTTGTTTTTTCCATTTTCGCGATTCCTTGACTAATTTCACCGCAAGCAGCCATCTTCGGAGGGAAAACTTTTCGAGCAGGATTTGCTAATTCGAAGCCATTCGTTGCATAATTTAGTTTAGTTTCTCTTGTTCAGTCTGCTCCGCCAATTAAGCGCTCAGTTGCAACTTTCGAAAGGCCTCTCAGCTCCTCCTCATTCGCCCGACTGTCACGTCCGTCAGCATGCTTTTCCACCCTTGTAAGGTGGCTCGAAAGGGGCTGATAACGTGGACGAAAAGGAAATGCTTTTAGTTAAAACTTTTTACTTTTAAAACTCGTTACCTTTTTAACAACAAATTGGTTGGCTGCTTTCAGTGATTGCCTACCTTCCAAGGTGCTCCAGTCAAATAATCGTTTTGCCGAGCTCGTACTTTACTGACAGACTGATACCTGCGTGTGTTTGTTCACACGACGCAATGCGTTGCGGTTTACGGTAGCTCACGAGGTCAGCCTGATTTTAATTAAATTTAAGACGCGCATGGCTTTTAATGTGAATCCAGCGTTCAGTTTCGATCATATAAATTGCAAGCACTTGAGAGGAGGAGTAGCAGGCTGAAAAAAATCTGCTCAAGCAGGTTTCGGTGGTAACGTTCGTGCTTTTTAAATTATAATCCTCGTCGCCGTCGTGCATCAGAAGTAGGCCTATCGGTGGTTTTTCGTGTTCTCCCTTTTGAGTTATATGCAAATTTAATGCCATTTTAAAATGTAAATTATTTAGGCGGCTAATGTTGCTGCTTCTACGCTTGTCAATGTGTGCGTGTGGAGTCGATGACAACATTATTCTTCTTGCGGCTTTAGCGGCTAAACCTCGCCGCGCGTGTAGAGGACGCCCTCAAAGCGATTCGGCGAGCGCGACAAGCAACAAGCAAACAATCTCATTGCCCCGCCAGCAGTCTGCATGTAAGATTGTACGTGCTGAACACACTGATGCGATTTCCACGCTGGAAAGTTCGCAACGATATCCTCTCTGTGTGCGTTATCTGGCTTATCGCTATCGAAATTCTTAGTATGCAAACAGGGCGATCGCAAAGTTGTTGTTTTTTGTCCAAACGTCATTAGCTGGTGGGAGACTCTTGAGACTCAACTTTTTCTTTCGTTAGATAACAAACGCTTGGCCTAATTAAGCATTAATAACTTGTTGTCAATTAGCCAAAGCAGCCAACTAGTTAACGTTTGCCATTTCATTAAGAATTACTTTCTGAGTTTTTGTTTTTATAATTAAATCATTCAATTAGAATTTAATTTAAAACAAAATTTGATATTATCATTTAAGTAATTAGGACTAAAACAAAATTGAATACCGGTACTCGTATTTTTAATTGGATAATAATTTTATTGAAATCTAGCAGATGTGCATGCAGTTATGCATATGATTATATTTGTAAACTAGGATACTAGTATGTAGACCTAATACTAATAATGTCCGAGCGACGAACGAGCAGAATTTCTTGCATTTGAGTCTGCGCTCGCTCGGACATATATTTACAGTGCCTGGAAGGTTAAGATAACTCGATTTAAATGCAGATGTTTTCGCTAAACGGAAACAAATGAGGATTAAATGCCGCGCTCTTAATTAAAATGACATGTTGTGTTTTCTAATTTATGAAGGCTCATTAATTATTCCTGCTAACTGCGGCGCCCGTACATGCTCACGGCCAGGCTCTCTCATCATTGAAGACGTGCAAAATGTGTTTAAATTGCCCACAAAAGAAGTTCCGCATGTAGTGTGGACGCGTGCATTTCTTTCTTATCTTACACTGTTGACTTGTGTCTTTCGAAATGTAAACGCAGCGTCGTCGTGTGTGAGCTCCGTTTAAGGACATTCCTTGAGGAATGTACATTGGGAGCGAATTGTATGTACACGCCTATGGTTAGGCCTAGGGATGAGATTTTTCTTCTTTTGAGTAATAGCTCAAGATGAAGATGGATTGAACGCCTGCCTGCCTGCCTGTTCACTTTCGATGCGAATAGGCCTAAGAGGGTTTGTTTTTTCTTCCTATTTTCTCTGGATGAATTGTGTGCGACAGTGGCGACGACGGCGGCGGCAATGAAAGCCTTCTAAAGGTGAAAAATTCCTTTTTTTCTCATCCAAGATGGCCCCTCAAAGTGTCTTATATTTGGTGGCGTCGAGGTAAAGCAACGGGAAAAAAAGACATTTGCCGAGTTATGTCATTTGTCATTGGCGGCGGGTGTCTGCAGAAGGAAGGAAGGAAGAAGATCCCCCTCGTTGGTTACGACGAATCCCTCTGAACTTGGGGGTCTACTTGTGGAGGGATCCCATTCTTCAGCAAGGCTTCCTGACTTTCTTTTCTCTCTGAATTCCCCGTTTGTTTTGTTTCTTCTTCTTCCAGAAGAGTGGGCTCAGAGAGAGACTGATATGGGGTGTGGGAGCGAGCAAGGGGGTTAATTACCTTTCTTGACTTCACCCCCAATCTTCTTGAAGATGCATTGCTTGCATTTCTCTTATTTCCACATGTAAGACAGACAGAGAGATGCTCAGTAAGCCTGCAATGTAGGAAAATCGTGCCTATATAGGCCTAACGATTTTGAAGACCTTTAATTTTAAATACATGGCTAGGTGGTAGGTCTACACTCGATATTATTATGCAACCCCGTTGTAAATAGGCCTAATTACCTTATGCATATCTAATTATATATTTTAGTCAAGGCCTCTGTCTTCCTTCTATTGTATTTAAAAACTCGTTAAATTCTGCAATTAGGATGCATCGTGCTTTTCCTCATTTCTCAATGTGACGTCACTAGATTGTTATTTTATTTTAAAAATCGGAGAGATTGAATTTTCATAAATGCGAAATCAACTAAATTGTAATTAGGCCTAAACGTTGCTTACGCACTCAGATCTAATTGTCAGGACTATAGCAGAGGAAATTCTTGTTATGGACTTAACTGCGGTTAATTGGTCTTGCGGAATACCGGAAGTGACATGCAATCGTCAATTCCGGCTATTTGTGACAACACTGTTTTGTTGACAATTGATGATTGGCATCCTAGCTGGTGATCCCATTTTTTTAGCCAATCCAGTAGCATTTTGTGCATGCGCATGCGCAGTTCATTTGCAATTAAGAGCAGTTTGCTCGCCGCCTGTAATTTCCTGGGTTGAGTTAGTTTGTTTTAAAAACTTTTTCTCGTCATCTTGTTTGCATCGCCATAAATTCATTGTATCAGGATTGTTATTATTATTGCAGTGAGAAGTAGGTTTAGTGAATAAAACGACATCTACCTTGCGCTTTTATTTCCCAAAGAACTCCGTTTTTTGTTTTCCCTAAAACCACGCCCACTTTTCTACTCTCATTGCCCTGCAATTTCCCTCCATTCTCATTTTTCATATGTTGTTTTCATTGTTTTCTTACGTGCGTATTCGAGAAATGCATTTTGTGTGTTAAGTCTAGCTTACTTCTGCTAAGAGCATTGTTGTGTTCCCCTATTACTGCTTAAAAGCGCATAAAAGTACGCGCACTCGTACACACGGTACCATGTAAGCGCCAGGTTTTTAGGCCCCTGTTATTATTATTTTATAACTGAACAAAAAAATCATACGTACCGAGAAACCAGATATTTGCTGCAAGAAATTGCAGGTTTCACAAAGAAGTGAAGCTTCTACTTACTTGTTTTTTATTTCCGTGAAAACCTTTGTGTTTTAATGTAATTTACATAAATTTGCCTGTTTACAAGTTCTAACTTGTTTTCCTCAAGACTCAATTATTTTTCGTTTTTTTCACGCCGAGAGTTTTATTTTATTTTTCTACTTAAGCTTAATTTATTCTTTGGCACGTATTCAACATTTTATCTTTTTTTGTTTTACGTGGAGGCTGACAAGTGAGCTGTTCGCGTTCAATAGCGAAAGCGACAATACTTAAGTGTGGAGGGGCTGATCTAACATTGTAAGAGCGCCACACAGTGAGCATGTTGAGAAGCTCATTAACACGGAAGCGCCTTATGTCGCCTGCTTTTACCATTCCAAATGGACAAGAATTGATACAAAAAACTGATTTGTCGTAATGTGGGAACCGAACTTAGATCATTCAGATCACACAGATCAGTATCCAGATCATTGTGTTTCCCCATAAGCGATCTCAGAAATTTAAGCTTCGCCATCAATAAAAAAATAAACCGGAAGTGGCTTCATCCAATTCGGAAATAGGCCTATCCAACTTCATGGCGCAAATAAAAGCGGTGTAACTGGGTATTAAAGGGGTGGCGAAAAAATATAAGAAATCAAAATTCCACTTAGTTCAGTCACGGTGCTTTGGAAGAAGCAACTATACTTTAACGTAAACGTAACAAAGTTATCTTAAAGGGTGGTGTTCAGTTTAAAGTGGAAGTGATTTTGCCATGCTTGGAAGTCGTCCCTTCGTTCGCTCGTACAATTAATTCATTTATTTCAAATAAACGATTCGCTTGTAAAAATAAATGCGCATTTTTATGCCGGAAACACTTTAAACTAAAAAAGGCCAAAATAATTGTCACTTCCCCTTTAAAGTTGAAATCAACCATGAGTATGCTTCTCGATCCCGCTATATTTATATTTTTTTTATCTATGTTCGTTATGTTTGTAGGAGGGGGTTGGCAGAGTGGAAAAAATAGGGGGGGGGGGGGCTATTTTTGTTTTTAGGCTAGGTCTAACATAGACCCCTTGGTAGAACTCACAAGATATACAATGTACAGAGACTGTACATTCATAATGATGACAATCATGCGTAGTGTGTGTGTGTGCCACTTGCAATATCCCTAATCCTGAATAATGGCTGCCGTATAGGCTACTTGCGTCGGGGCGTTTGTGTAGCTTTTGTGAAATTGTGTGACTGTTGCGCAAAATAAAAAGACCGACAAAAAATACTGATAGAAAGAACCTAAAGAGAAAAAAAAACTAAAGAAAGAAAGCAAGACAAAAACGCCATACGGCGAGATTATGCAAATTTGAAGATATTTTTTAGCGCGCAAAAAATCCTCGCGAGCTTTCGCTTGAGCGTAATAAGTGGATAAATTTTGTCAAATCTCGCGATCGCTGTCAAGAATTTACAACCGGCCTAATGAGTGCTCGGGCAAAAAAAACTCAAAAGATGACAAAAAAATTATTTAAAAAATGACTCCAAGTTTGGGAAGTTTTCACATCAAGTTTAAGCCTAATTTCACTAAGTCTAATGCCTGTTGTTTATAGACGTAGGATTAGACGTAAGAAAATCCAGCTAAGCCTTGAAAAGTTCTGTTTCGCTCATTAAAGGGGCATGTCACCATTGCCTTCGTGGACAGAGACGCATTCGCAAAATCACGGCACCCAATTTGAATTTCTAATTTTTAATTAACTCAAGTATCGCCTGACCATATTTAATAACAAGTTTTATATATAAATGTTATATTTAATGTAACGCATTTATGTTCATGTATTACATGAAATATCGTAAGTAGAGCCCAAATGCTATGTGCGGTCGTTTAAGCAAGGTAAACACTAGTTTGCCCGTGTGGAAGCAGCTTAACCCTTTTTATTTGGACATTGGCAGCAATCATTCCCGGCTGCTGCCAGTAGTTAAACGGCAAACAAACATTGCTCCACTATCGGCTCTGCGCAACGACCCTTTCAATGAACCCTGGTTTCTCTTTTTTGTTTGTTTTGTTTGTGTTTGCACCACAATATGGCCGAACCATTTAGGGCATAAAGTGAGAAATTACAGCGTAGAATCGTAAGCGAAGCATAATTATAAATTCGTAATTTATTGCCTGTCTGGAGGGAATATCTGGCAACACTGCCACGCGTTAGTTATTATGAATTAATGGCGCCTTTCAACCTTCGGCTCGAATTATTATCCTTAAACCTAAACCAGCGGACGAATCGTTTTAAGCCGCCGGTAGCTATATGCGTAAGTGCTCGTTTAGTGTAGGGGGAGACCGCGTTTAATGTGCAGTTTGTTAATAATGGCACTACAGTTTGGTTTATGTGGACCGGAAATGAGACAGGAACTTGCTTTATTTGTTTCCGTGACACGGAAATCTAATGATCATTAATCACTCGGCTTATCGGATTGATGGCTGGCTGTTTTTCTTTCAGCGTCTGGCGTCGATGATGGCTAGCTGGACATGGCCCGATTTATCAAAGAAATGTAGGTTGGTGGTCAAACGCTCAAGCGTTTCTGAGGAATGTATTTTTAGGCTTACAATGCATCGTGTAAGACATGCGATAACTGATCGCGTATGGCACATCGATAGAAATTACGGCACATATTTTGTCTTCATTCATTCATTTATTTACACTTTTGATCAATTTTGTCTTCAAGAACTCAAGATGAAGAACGCGATTGCACATTTTGACGCTAGATGGCGGCACCGTCTTTTATATTCTGGAAGTGCTCGTAACATCTAACGGTACAACTGCTTTCAGCTTTCAACGGTTCACCTTGAAAAGAAAAAACCTTTTTTTTATTAGTTGGGAGGGTTTTTTATTAATTGGACTTGAATTTAAACATATTGGATGTGACTGATGAGAAGTAGGCCGTGTGCGTGGTGACGTCATGCGGTAAATCTTTTTTTGCATCTAATGCTGCAACATGATTTGCATCTCTTAGAAGTCTCTCAGGTTTTTGTGCCGCAGATTATTAGCTACGTACGGCCTTTGAAAGGAATTGAGTTTTTTTAAAGCGCCATCTTGAGAATTTCCACAATCTTTTTATGTTTTTCTTTGTATATCGGAATGAGGTGCGCCATTTTGATTCAAGATGGCAGCTGATTTCTCGATGTACCTACACTGTATATTCGCGACGACATGAACCTCAAAATGCATGGCTCCTGAATTTCAATTCTGTGCTTAAAATAGCCGTAAAATTTGAAAAAGAAAGGCGCCATCCTTAATAAATTTGCCTAAAAGAGAAAATCCATGCCATTAACTTAGGCCTACCCAGCTGAAATATTGTTCAACCGCGAAGGGAGGAAGGAAGCCAATTTTTCTCTTAAGTTTTACAGAGGTCAAAATAAGACTTTGGAGTTTTGACCTTCTATTGGCCGCTTACGGTAGCCCTACTCTTATCTAAAAAAGCAAAATAGTTTTAGGCTGATTCTAGTTTGAGAGCAGATTTTATCGCACGACCCGACGAAACTTGAGACCTTTAGGAAGTACATCTGTAGATATTAATCTATTAAAAAAAAATCAAAAAATAACTGCAGCGATTCCTATTGGTTGATTATTTGTAATTTTATTTTATATTAATGCCATCAGTGATTGCCTACTTTCATCGGGCCTTGTAAGGTATTTGTTGATTATCGTTCAACTTGCGGTTATGTTTTGCAGTGAAAAGCGTTGCAGAACCAATAGCGTTTCCTCGCGTCCATTTAGACTAGGCCCGCGCGTAATTCACTTGTTTTTTCAGGGTTTGCACTGCGATAAAAGCAAAAAAGCATCCCAAGTGCACCCGCATTTTTATTCACCGTAATTTGACGGCACGTAACCTTGAGTATGTGGGCCTAGATTCGGCCTACAACGTTCGCAATACGCACTGCATGATATTATTGCCATTTATCCATTAAGTGAAAGCTCTAGGTGGCTATTGCGCCATTCACTCTGTGCGCGCGCAAGGCTTGACCTTATATAAAGTTGCAGGCCTAAATCCTAATGCATTTGCGCCCAGCTTTCTAGCTGCGCATCGCTTAGACCTACATTGGGGGGTTTTTTATTCCTGCTGTTTTTTCTGGTTTTTTGTTTGTTTGTTTACCCGTCATAGTAGGCATCGTCTGCACTTATCTAGGCCTAAATGTGACTTTCTTTCTTTCCACTCTCACTGACTTGAGAGCAGACATACATGCATGTATGCATGCCAGGTGATAGGCCTATAAATGCATGTTAAATAACGTGATTCCGTGTGTGCGAAAGAAAAAATAACACGCACACAAGTTTTGATTCTTCATCGGTTAAACCTGGCTTTTTTAGAAATGCAAAAATATTGATTTCTAGGCCTACATTGTATAGACACGTCAATCACACGTAGAAGGCCCACATCAGGTTTCTAGGCCTACTTCATGTATTATTTGAGCCAATGTTTCGTCGTTCGAATTTTGCCCCGGCCAGAATAGTGGGCAAAATAAAATTGTGCAAAAAACAGCTTATCTGGGATATGACCTAGAAAAATATCAACTTTGTTTTCTTGTTTTTTAGTTGCAACCCGGAATCAAACAAATGAAGTTTACTTCGATTATTTGCATCTGAAATTGAAGTAGGTCCGGTGCCGCGAGCATTTCGTGCGACTCCAAAAATACAACAAAAAATCATTGATTTTGCCTAGTTCAAGATAGTTTCAATTTTTTTCTGTGAAAAAACTAGGAGTGAAAGCCCCTCGAGCTAGAGCGAAATTTTTAAAAGCTAATTATCATGTTTTATTGTAGGATTAAAATCGATTTTTGTTATTTTTCAATGTGTTTTTGCTTTCTTTCTTTGCGGGTTTTATGTGCGTGCGCATTATGCGTACATGTGCGCCTATTTTGCGCTTTGCGCAAAAATAACAAAACAAAACCAAAAATAAAGGAGACAATGGCCTCCGTTGGCTTTGCACACACACACACACACACACAATGCAAGTTTTGTTTAAGGCGCTGGTGGTCGCGCGTAGCGCTACGCAACGCAAACTTGCGCCGAAAAACAACGACGATAATTCAATCTGTGTCGCAACGCAAAGTCTTTTATTCACAAATTTCTGTTTTGAGTCCAAAAATAAATTAATTGAAGCTTAAATTGGTGTACTGAACATTGAGCGACAAAAGCACGCTTTCTCTCTCTAATTTGGAAAAAAAACAGTGAATTATTGGCGGGTTTTTCCTTTATCAAAATGAAAGAATGGAAAGCGCATTAGCGCAGAGGAGGGGGCGACGTTGAAGTCGATTTCAATGAAAGGATTTCGTTTGCCATTGCATTTCGAGTGGACACATTTAGTTTAGCGTAGCTGAACACGCGAGAGAAAATTAATTTTGTTTTTTTCTTTCGCTCTCTTTGTGTCACGCTTAACCGGCAACTTAATTCACACGACTGCAAATCTGGCCAACTTAATTGTCCGAAATTCAATTCATTTCCTCTTTCGTGAGCCTCTTAAATTGCGCGCCATCTTGAACCCTTGGAGCCGCCATTTGTCTTTTCCAGTGCATTCTGCGTTCATTTCCGGTGCGATTAAATTAGCTAATCCGCGTCACCTTGATGGCACATCGACTTCAGTTCATGTAAATTAATTTAACTTGTTTGAATTATTTTAATTTATTTAAGGTAAATTCGCTTCCGGTAAACGATATGCGCTTCAACGAGATGCGCCACGTGACACTATCTGGCGCCCCACGTGACACTCCCTGGCGCCTCACGTGACACACATCATGCGCCTTCGACGATCGTAGACGTTAATGGAATAAAACCGGGGTTTCGTGTATCCTACATTCAAGATGGCGCCATCCCGAGAGAACAGTTGAAAGCGCGTTTGATTCAACGCAGTAAATGAAAAAAACGAAGTAAAATAAAACTATTAACGAGGAATAGCGTCAAACAAGGCGCTTCATCGAACGAACGGTGAGTTTTTGTTTTGAAAATCGGTACTGTCGCTTCCCCTTTAGCTGAAAGGACTTCATATAAGAACCTCTCTCTCTCTCTCCATTAGCCGCCATTCAAGAAGTATAGGCATAGGCCTATAAAAGTGAACGCGTTTATCGCCTCAATTACATCGCAGAAATAATAAAAACGCAAGAAACAGTGGGCAACGCGTTCACACTCGAATACGCACCGCACGGAAGCACCGACCGACAGAATATTCATAATTAGATTTGCACTGCGAACGCAAAGCACCGCACCATACGGGCAAAATGATTAGATTAAGTACCGTCATTAAGGACGCTATTTAATTTATCAACGTCACTTTCTTCGCCGTCATTTCAGCATCGTTTTTACGTCGTCGGATACACATTGTTATAGGCTCGCAGCAGCTCCTACTTTAGATTCATTTCCATAAGCAAAATGAAGCCAAGAGGCTCAACAAAAAAGAGATGAACGAAGCAAAATTGACGATACAGAGGTCCTCCTTTAGTTTCTTTTCTTCCCTTTCTTTTTTTTCATCTTCTTCTTTCAGGCTACCATCGCGAAAAGAAAGGATCCGTTATGTTTGGAAAGATTATGCTTAAAAATCAGCAACAACAGTGCACCGAGGTTGATTTTCAATGAAATTACGGCGAGCACGCCGAAGTTGAAGGCTTCGGGGGGGGGGGGGCCGCTGAACGGGCGTAGCAGCCGAGCTCTAATTGGTTTTCGCTTGGATTGATGCACTTCTTGCGTACATTTTTTTTTATATCGGTGCAAAAGCAAAGCAAACACCAACAACAGACTCAACATGTAGACCTAGAGAGGATAAGCCTATTCAGGTTTGCCCACTGACTTAGGAATCCACTTAGGCCATTATGCAAGCACAAGCTTGCACCCATTAATAACAGTACGCCTACTTCACAACACTTCAAGCCGGTTTACATGCATCGAACGTCGACGAATTCGTGGCGAATTCTGACGTCACAAGTGTGTTTTCATCCATTTGATTGGTGCAAAGTGTCACGAACAGAGTCCAAATAGGTGACGTGACGAGTACGCGCCGAACGTTCGTGAAGAATTCGCTGCATGTAAAACCTGCTTTATAGAAACAAAAATAAAATGAAAAAAGATTTGGTATCACTAAAGGGTTTAAAGGGTGGGGAGGTGAGTCTGATAATTTGTAAATAAACACCAATCAAAATTGAGAAAGAAAAAAAGGAAAATCTTTGAAGTTTTAATTAATTATTGGTTTCAATCATTTTTATTTTTGTTTTGTTAATGGACTCCCCCCCCCCTCCTTCAAAACTGGTATACATGTATCGGACACACTGTATTGCACCTTAGACCTTATGTACCACGCGTAAGTGCAATGTGATAAACACATCTTGAAACATTTCTTTATTAACTTTATAAATTTGCTTCATTTTCAATCAGTCCCTAGACCCAAACATGAAATATCTACCGCCTTTGTTTACGTAATAACTACAGTTTTAGGAGAAGAAAATATTACACAAGAGTATTTTAATATAAACAAGAGTTAATTAAGGAAACGCAAGAGTGTAATTTAAGATATAATATACTCTGTACGTAGGGTAATTTGTGAAGATAAAAAAATAATAAATGATATTGTAGGAAATTGCAAAAAAAAAGTAAGAAAAATACGAATGTAGAAAAAATTTCTCGAGGGTAATTGTAGAGGGAAACAAGTCTAAAGAGCAATTCAAGAAAGGAATGCGCGAGGTTAATTGAGTAACAAAAAATATAAGTTTAGATTGTCTGATGTGGGTATATAGGGGCCTAATTCAAGAAAAATTGCAGCAAGAAATAAAATAACCGTGAGTAATTTTATAAAGGAAAAAATACGCGCGATTAAGCCTAATTGAAGAAAAAAACTACAGGAAATTATGGATGTAAAAAAAATATTCGATTGCACCTCATGAGCTACCGTACAAAATAATTGAAAATGTGTATTTAATCGTGGGGCTTTACGCCGAGAGTCACCGACTCACCGGGTTAAATACGTGAACGTGTTTCAATTGAATTTTTCACTTTCTTAACTCGAAATGACAATTCTTTATTGTTGACAAGCATAGTGACGTCGCATATTTCACGAGCAACACGCACAATTTGTAGACAAACCCAAGCTGCAGTTAGGCCTATTCGCCACGTGACGTCGCACAATTTAGCCTACTTTTCACTCGAATTTATCACGCGAACCCTTCGAATTCACACTCCATGTGAAACCGAGGAGGGCATAGGCTTAAACAGTTATTTTTTCATTAGCTATGATGACAATACACAAATAAAAAAAGCTGAACTAATTGCAAGCAAGCTTCCGGTTTTGTGTCCGGCCGCTTCTCGGCGGTGAAAAAGAAAGGCGGGAGCTGGCAACACGGTTGTGCCATATCGATATGCATCGATAAACGCAGACAGATAGGGTAGCAAAGCACGGTCTTACATACAGGTCTGGAAACTAACCGGTTTTTCAGTAGTACGTCTTAGCTAAGACGTTTTTCATACTTCACCTTGCGGCCACTCGATGTCGCTGCGAACGCGGGGTCACGTATCGAGCACCGTGGTATCGAGCGATTGAGGAGTGTTCCAACGTAAGACCGTGCTCGATACGTTGGAATCGCTCGATACCACGGTGCTCGATACGTGACTCCGCGTTCGCAGCGACATCGAGTGGCCGCAAAGTTAAATATGAAAAACGTCTTAGCTAAGCGAGACAGAAAATCCAGGCAATGTTCAGACCTGTATGTAAGACCGTGGGTCTGCCATTATGCGAGTATTGCTTTGCGATTGGCTTAGACTACATAGTAGGCGCAGTAGCGAGTGACGTAATGTATACGCTGCATATAGACGTAATGCTAATACGACAGTATTAAAATTAGGGCTGGCAGCGACTTTGGTTTTTTAGTTTTTGGTTTTTTGGTTTTTTAGGAAAAACCACTTTTTTTTACATAATATGGTTTTTTGGTTTTTTCAACAAAAAACCACAAAATGAAAAACCAAGATTTTAAGTCGTGGTTTTTGGTTTTTGGTTTTTTGGTTTTTTACTTCTCTAATCCTTAAACTAGAGCACCATTATTTTGAAAAAATTATAA
>JAQIYI010001100.1:0-13374 GCA_034700265.1 Polyzonium germanicum
ATACTCCAATTCCATATATTCCAATGCAATTAATGTGATGCATTTCGTCATCTTTGATTAGAAACAAATTTATCACATTTTAAAAGCATCCGGGCTGATTTCATCCGTTTAAAAAACAAAACGATCAATCATTAATTGAGCCCCATCGGGGATAAAGGGGCAAGATGGCGGCCATAATCGCTGAAATAAAAATTTAAAGTGATTAAAAATGTGATTTTGTTTAAACATTGCCTGTAATTGGGGTCCCGGTGGCTCTCATTGCCAAAATGAAATAAAATAGAAAATAAAATGAATCGTTCACTTAGTACGAAGTCGACGGGTCTCTGTAGACTAGAACCTTTAACTAAATAATACCACCACGCTGGAACTGATTCGCTAATCATACGGTCATGCCGGAAGTGAGAATGAAAAATTAAGCACAAACGTCACTCTTGATACACGTTGTTCAAGTGTATATCTGCATAAGGCTAAGTATTGGACTCGTCTCGTCATCTTGCCCCATACTAATATGGCTACATTAAATTAGAATTGTTTTTATATCTGAAAAACATATTTATCCCATTTTGAAAGCTTGAATGTCTTATTAATTCATAAGCTCTACGTTAAGTTTAGACTAATTAAAACATGTATTATAATAAAAAAGATACAAGATTTATGATTTAAACTAAAAATGACATGTTAGAAGAAAGGTGATTATTCTGATTTACTACTATTTATGGTAAGCTTTAGGCCTACCCGTAGTGCTTAGTGGGTTTAAGAATTATCAAGCTGATTAATACACGTAGTGTGTTTAGAACAAAAAAGTGCATTTGGCAACGCCTACTAAACGATTACTTTCCTTTCAGTTTAGATTCAACCACTACTTTGCTAAGATTCGCCTTTTAACAATATGGTTTTTTAACGGATGAAGGAGTCTGCTGATTACTAAAATTCTAGAGTGTTGCCAAAATGAAAATTTGTTTACAGACCGCATAACTTGGATCACACCCAGCTAATTACATGTCATCAACGTAAACTAACCTTTATATACGATTATATTAATTTTAAGGCTGGTTATTCTTATAAGTACCGGTAACCATTTCTCCATACCGACTTAATTAATTTACACTTTCAAACTACCCGTAAGGCCTGAATCTCACTGTGCAACTTCTCGAGCAACTCAAGGAAACCTTTTTCTTGAGAGATGGTCAAAACAGTAACAAAATGTTCCATTAGGTCACACGATAAAAAAAACTGCACAAATGCGAGTCAGCCCTTATAAGCTGCCATCAGTAGCCCTTAACTCAGTTTAGTAACCTGGCCGCACGCGAATTCGCATTTAATCGCATTACTGAACTCACGTGCAAGCTAAAGGGGACGCGCCAACTCTGATAATGCATGTGCGTGAAGCAGACTCGAGTGAGACAAGTTGAAGTCAAGGGCTAGCGAATTGTCACTACATGAGTTCTAAAATTATAACTACTAGAAGGCAACTTCTCAAGTAAAGTCTGTAAAAAGAAATACCTGTAGTTTTAAGTCCAAAAAAAACATTGACAGGCATGCAGTTAAAATCTAAATAAGGAATACAGTATAAAAAAATCAAAAGGAATTCAAGGAACAAACAGGAATCAAGAAATAAACGTCTATGATAAACAAAAACAAATAAATGGCAACTTACATGTATTATCTCGTTTTATTTTAACGTCGTCCCATCAACGTAGTCGGCCAAGCTGGCTGAGTCGATCCATCCATCTCTGTAGCGAGCTGATTGCCACCCTGCAACCGATAGTTCTGACCTCCGATCGCTGCGCCGCACTCAGGACACTTTCCGATCTGCATCGGCCCACCACAGTCACCGATTGCATATATGTGGTCGTTGGGACACTTGTACCAGTGTCCCCTTTTCAATCCCATGGCACTCAAGATTTCAATCTTTTCTACATCGCTAATTCCGAGTTCCCTTACCAAGTCTTTTATCTGCAATTAAAAATATGAATTAGTCCTAGGGCTAAAAAAAGGTTTTTGGAAGGAAAACCCCTAAAACCTTGATGGTCTTTTTGCTGAAATGTCAACTTTTATTTTTAAGAAAGAATTTTTGGTTTGGCTTTTGAGTGAAAAAGCAAAAAAACTTCTTCAATATCTTTGGTTTTTGAAAGTATTTCACGGTTAATGGTCAAAATCTTATTATAAAAGTAGTGCTAAAATCAAAAACTACGACTTTTTCATAGTAGGTGTTTGGAATTTTAATTGTCGGTTTTTGAGTTTTCCCGGTAAAAACCTTATTTCCACCACTTTCATAAAAACTCAAAAACCAAAAATCAAAGTGAGTGCAAGCCATACTTAGGCCAACATCCAAAAATTTGCAAAATGTTATCCAAATACCACTCACCTCCGCTTCAAGATAAACGGTATAAGGCTGAAGGTCGATTAGCAGCATCAGAGCACGATCGTAGTAAGATCTGAGCTTCGGAATGACCGTTTCGCGATCGAAACCGCGGACCAGACTCACCAACATGCGAATTCTTTCGAATTCTCGAGTGAAGTCATGCATCTAAGACATGAATAAAAATGTACGGATAAATTAAAAAAGAAAAAAAATTAAAAATTAAAATTATAAATACAATTTTATAAAAATCAAAGATGGAATAACTAAATTTTATAGCACTCGCCTCTTTATCCGAGCTATGCTTGTCCAGACACGCGAACCAAGTGTCCAATTCCTTGATGCGGGTCACAACAATGTTGGCATCGCTTCGGCTTCTGAAATCCAGTGCATTTGCTAAGCCATACTCACGTTGCATCGCCAAACTTAAAGTCGCCATATTCGTTAAATTGTGGATGTCGGTGAGACTTAGATGACCTTCCAGCACTGCAGTTAAACCTCGAACCTTCAGAATGCAATTCAGATGTCCTCCAAATCTCATTTCATTCTGCAATTTCAGAGATTGCTGCTTCAAGTTGGCCACCATTTTACTAAGGTGATCTTTTTCGCCAAAGTATTTTCGTTTGATTGCCATGACGTCATTCAACGTCTGGTTGACAGCAGTCATGTATCGCAGAGTCCTGTGGAACGGTAAATAATAATGGTATAAAGGATATGTATATTTTTTTGAATATACATTGTAAATTGGTAATTACTTTTTATAAGTTTTGACAAATTATGCTTATTTATTATAAAATATGTGGGAGAAACCAAGGTCAACAGATTAAGTTATGGTTTCTGATTTCTACAATGTTGACAAACCTGCGAATGATTGTCTTGCACCTGGGGCACCGTTTCATCTCTATCGCAACATGGCCTTCTCCCTCGGGAGCGAGGTTAGCATCGGTGGTCTGTCCCAAAAAGTAGTGCATGCCAGTGGACTCGACGATGTGGCCACAATCAATTAGCAGAACGAATCGAGCATCTTCCTCCTCTTCAGTTCCGAAGAAGATCTCGCAAACTTCATCCTTGTCGCAGACGCGGCACTTCTCCGGACAAGGCTCTCCGCAGAAGCCGATGCAAGGATGGCCGCACTTGAGTTGCTTCGGACAAGCTTCGTCGCAAGGCGGTCTGTCGCAGGGCTCATTGCAAAGCTTGGTGCATTGCTGATGCTCGCAGCACCAGGCGCAACGTTGCTTACAAGGCGTGCATGGAACGCCGCACCTCAACGGACACTTGGAGTGCTCGCAGCGATTTTCGCACATTTTCTGGCACGGCGGACAATTGCGAGCGCAGGGAACGCCGCAAGTGTGCCCGCAGATGAGGGTGCGACCGCACTTGTGTCTGCAGCGCTGATGCATCCGACCCTGGCGGCAGGAGTTGCAGTTGCCCGTGCAAGGATGCTCGCAAGGCAGGATCTCGGAGCACGGATGATTGCAGAAGGCCATGACCCGAGACTCCTTGCCCGCAAGATTGCAGGGTGCGCTGACGACGTGGCCGCAAAGTGAGTCGATGTTGATCTTAAAATCACACTCGGAATCGTGACAAAACTCTCCGCACGTCTTCGAGCAACCGTGGCCGCACCTCAGCAGCTTCTCGCACGGCTTCGGGCAGATGACCGTGTCGGGTTCTTTGTGGCAACCGAGGTGCAATTCGTGTCCGCATTGCGGAAGAACTTTGGCGACCATAACAAAACACTTGCCGCATTCCTGACTGCAAAGCTTCTTGCACTTGTGTTGCCTCACGCAGAGGTCCTTTTCGCAAGGCTGCCGGCAATTTACTTCTTTGTGATCCTCGTCGTAGACGTGGCACATCATCGGACACTGATGGCCGCAAGCGAGTCGATATTCGCACGGCAAGTTGCAGCCGCCTTCGGGAACAGCGTTGAAGTCCTTGACGGTCACCACTTCGGTGATGACGTTCGGATGGTTGGCGCAGCGCAGTTGGAGTTTTGGTCCGACCAGACCGTCCATTCTCATCGAATCCACAATTGCTTTCCAAATGCGGGCGTTTTCGGCCAGAAACTCGAAGTTACCGATGCAGATCAGCCCGATCTTCGCTCGAGAAAGGGCGACGCAAACGCGATTGTCAATTTTCAGAAAACCGACCTTCCCGTCTTCATTGCTGCGAACTAAAGACAACAATATGATGTCATTCTCCTCACCCTGTAAAAAAACAATAAATTAATTTAGACATTCAATTAAAGCTGGCTTCACATGGGACGAATTGTCGCAGCGAGTTTGCGTTTAATTCGCACCAATAAACGCGCGAGGATGTGAGAAAAGCTGCAATTTTATGAGTTCGCACACGAAATTAACCAAAAAAATCGCAACAAGACTCCTCACTCGTTCGGACGATTATTATTTTGAATTTATTTCGACGAGAATCCACCTGGAAGTTGTCGACGACAGTGCACTTGACGTCCTTGGCGATCGTGTTCGTCTTGAGCTGTTTGATCAGGAACACTTGGCCCAGATAGGTGGCCAACATGGTGATTTGCTCCGGCTTGTAGCCTTGCAGAAGAAGGTGACGACAGGTGGCCAGAAGAAACTGGGCTTCGAAGCCGTTGGCGCGACTCGACGTGTCGGAGACGGTGGTCTCGGCTTGGCCGTGGTTCACGAAATAAACGTCGTGGACGAAACCGCGGACGTGCGGATACGCGTCGACGGACGAGTGGTCTCGCAGGTCCTTGTAGATGTGCGGCACCAGAAGCTTGGAGATGCGAGGCCGCATGCGGTGCTGAAGCAGAAGGCGTTCGTACGGCAGTCCTAAATGTAATTAATAGTAATTAAATGTAATCCGGCAACACGAACTGTTGTGGAAACTGTGTTGGCCACGCAACGCACCGTTGCCGATGAGACGCTCGAAGAGCGACACGTCCAGGCTGTACTCGTGCGCGAGTCGGTAGACCGTCGGATTCGGACGCAACTGTTGTTGATCTCCTGTAAAGCGATAATGAAAGAAAAGTCTAGGTGAGTGCGCCTTAAACATAATAAATTTATTTGATTTAACCATTTACTACTTAATTAATTAAATTATTAAATGGGGGTGCCACCCAATTCAGAGGTCTGAGGGTTCAAATCCTGGTGTGGAAGAAGAAGGCGTCGCTTCTAATATATGGAGAAGAATGACGATTTTTAGAATTTTTCTAAAAAATGCATTTTTGGCGCTGACGCCAGAAACGGAGCGGGGGACGAACCGACGAGACTTCCTTAAGCCCCACCAACTTTAATAGATGGCCGGCAAGGGGTTCGATCCCGAAAACGTTGGATTGGGTGGGACCGTGGGCGCGATCGCCTTAACCACTTATTCTACCTTTTCAACGCGATTTTTTTAGGAAGATTTTTAATTATGTGCCCATCACGTGACAGGCGCCGCACGCTTCCTCAAATAAATTCAAATTTCAATAAACATTCGATTTTTGAATGAGCACGGCCGCAGGTGCTAGCTTCTCTAGCTCCTACTTCCGCCTAGTTGACAAAGCTAAGGCTGACTAAGTCTAGGGATTTGTTGACCATAATTTGCAAAATGTTGTTTCCAAGCCCACACAAAAGTTCCGGTAGGCCTTGATAGCATAATGCAATATTTCTGAGCTGAAGTCGCACCTATCAGACAGGAGTAAACATGATTTATTTAGGCTCTGATGGCGTCATTTCTCTATTCTCTCTGAATGGTATTCTCAGCCTGTCTTGGGATATTTAAAGTCGAGGCAGCTCTAAATCCCAGCGGCAGTCGACAAATTCAAGTACCAATGCTTGTTATTAAACATAATAAGTAAACTACGCGGGGCATTCAAAAGTAGTGCAACTGCATTTAAAAAAACTTGAAGGAAAAAGACAAACATTCATGTGGCATAAGCAGGATTCGAACACGCAGCCAACTGAGGATGGGAATGGTTAAAAGTTCGTCACCTATGAGAATGAGGTGTTCGCATTGGCCGGACAGCGCAGTGATGATGTGCGCTTCGAGAACCTCGGCCGCTTCTTCGACGACTACGACCTTGGGAGCGATGATCTGAAGCAGCTCTCTGTTCTTGGCCGCGCCGGTCGTCGTGACGCCGATGACTTTGGCGGTCCTCAGGATGCCGACGTCGACCTCGCGCAGGACTTCCTTCAATCGCAGATGAGTGCGCTCGTATTCGTCGTGGAGCCTCTTCACTTTGTCAATGCGCGACTGCCTCAACTCGGACACCCAGTGACGATAGAGTCGCCATCGATCGTTCAGAGCGAGCTGAAAGACGTGGCGCACTCCGTTGGCTTCGGCTTTGGTCATCACGGTGGTCTTTTTCATCTGCCATTGCACCGTTTTCTTGCGTTTCTTGTTGCCACCTTGCATTTGGAAGCCGTCAGCGTCGAGGAGCGCGCCGAAGTCGGCAAATTTCGTCTTTTGGTTTTCTAAATGCCTACGACGTCGGCGAGCTAAAAAGTCGTTGCCGTAGTCATCATCGTCAAAGTATCGATCCTCGATTCGGCGAGCCCTCTCTTCATCGGCCAGAATGTCATCCACTTCCAGGAAACCATCGGCTGGGTCTTCATTCGCACCCACCACTAATTCCTTTTCCGCTTCCTGCAAGTTATGAAATGAAATAAAAGATTTTGGCGTGGTGACCATTTCTAGGGATAAAGATAAATGCTCAAGTTACAAATATACAATTTAAATAACTTGATATTTTATATATAGGCGAGTAGGCCATCTCCTTAAAGGGGCACTCTAAGAAATGTTTTGACTTTTTTATTCGTTTATTTGATGTGATTTATTATTTTATCTATAAAAATACAATTAAAAAACCCCATTTTGTACTCAATTTTAGTAAATGTAACATTTTCACGCCATTTAAATCTTATGACGGCTAACACATTTCAACATCCGGAAAACCTCTAGAGCGCCATCTAATGGATTCTTTTGTGAACTGCGTTTTGTATGCATCGACACTCATGGTGATGGCGCTCGAGCGGACCGACGTGAGTAATCGATCGGCCCACAATATGGCTTACTGAAAACAGGAAATACGTAGCCGGAAGTTCTAATGTGTTGTCATGATTTGGCGCCAAATTTATCCCCTCATCTGCAGGTTCAAATGTAATTTTTTGCATGTTTGGATAAGTGTTGTGGAGAACGAATCAAATGATTTTGAACATTTTTGCGAAAGAGGTTCCAGAAATTCATGAAGAATCGAAGAAAAAGTGTGTTTAGTTTATTAATATTTTTAATCAGAGCCTGAATAGACCTTTAAAAAATACTATTTTTTGAAGAACCCTACTAATAAAAATAACTAGTGAATATAGTGTCTGATTACCTGCAGAGTTCCAAAATTGCCATCCATATTGATGCCAGTCAAATTCAACCAGGTCAAAATGGCCGGCGACATATTGGGTGTCTGACCCAGATGACGGAAGATTTGCTCATGCTCAAATTCAATCTGCTTAAAATGATGATGACGCATAAACGGGCGCAAGACGTCTTCGTGCAGAATGCGACTTTCCGATTTTTTGACGATCTCCATTTGATCGGTAACTTCGTACTCGATCGTGCGAAGCTCTTCGAACAACTGTTTGCGATTGGAGTGGACGTAGCCCGGCAAACCGTGCTCCCGAGTAATGAGCCGGCGCAGAGAAGCGAGATTGTGCGACTCCATGATCGGCGTTCTGGATTGGCCGCCGATGCGCACGAGAGCGAGAGGCGAGAATCGAAGAATGCCCTCCAGAAACTGGTCCAAGGCGTGATTCGTGTAGCAGACGACAAGGATCGGCGATCGCTCTGCATTCCAGGCTGCCACATTTTTAAGCAACATTTCGACCACCTGTTTCATTAGAAAGACAAATTTCAAAATTCAACATCCATAAGGCAATAATTAATGCACCCCCTTGATCAAAATAGGCATAATTTCAAAATTCTTCCGTCACACATGATGGGTAAAATGGCCAACCTTAAGCCCAAGAAAGGTCTTTCCAGTTCCGGGAGGTCCTTGGACGACGGCCACCTCTTTAGTCAGGCAAGTCTTCAAGGCGGAGTACTGCGCCGCGTCCAGCTGCAACTCGTCCGCGGATGGCCACTGTCCGTCGCCTTCGTTAGTGGCGAGCATTCGACAAGCTCGTTGAGCATACGGAGTGGCAGTGAGCGACGCGAAGTCGTACATCGTGTTCTCCAGCAGGTAGCGAGGTGCTCCCAGGTTGGTGCTGGCCTCGATGATGTACTGTTTGAACGGGATCGAATCGTCCTGCATCGTCTGCAGGCCTCGAAGGATCGGGTTGTACGCCTCGAAGTAGGCCGGACTTTCGGCCAGCGTGTGCACGACGTTGGGCGGCATGCGAGCGTTGTTGGCACCGACCAGGTTGATGTACACGTAACCCTGGCTGAGCAACTTGGCGTCGCGCTTCACCACGATGCCCAACTGGAACGTCTGAAAGTTGTCCGCCGAAATGCACACCAGGGAACCGTACATCAGACGCTTGGTGACTTCCCAGCGAATCTTCTGCAGTTTGCTCACGTCAAAACTGATCAGATGCAAAAGTCCTTCGTTGGGCGTCACTTCCATGGTCACCACTCGTACATCGAAATAAACCTGTTTTTTTTAATTAAACGTCAGCCTACTTAAAAATAAAGTCACCATTCAGGCCGTTAAGTAGGCCTACAAAGTACGTTGTTCTCATCCATATAAATTAATACAATTTCAAATTCCCTTCACTTTCTACACTCAAATAAAATTTATCTGTATGCGGGTGGCATTCCAGTCACGATTGGTTTTTCAGCAATTATTAAAGGGGCACTGCAATTTAATTTGATGTTTTTTTGATTTTCGTTACTATTATTTAATTTGTTTTTTTAGAATTATCAAAATTTACTCGGATGAAAGAGAACCATAAATACTTGAGTTATATTTTTCTGAAATTTAAAGCACTAAAATTAATATATCAAAAATCTTAATACCCTGATTTCCTTAAGGCGTTGCGCTTCGTCTCGCTTGCCACGGTTGACGAGCGCCAAGTACTTGGTGAGTCCGTCGCGCAGAGGCGCCACGAAGTCCTCCCTCATGAGGCGAAAGTGAACGTCCAGGTAGTGATCGACGTCGTTATAATGACCTCGCACCAGGTTGGCACGAAGGAACGGATGAAGCGTCTCGTGGATGTCGGCTTGGTTCGGAAAGATGTCCATCGAGCGAAAATCGCTGGGCGGCAGACGAGCGTGCGCGACCTCGGCGGCCGACAGCTTGTCTCGCATGTCCGACGCGTACTTCAACAGGTTGTCGGTCCTGAGTTTCTCCAGCCTCTCCATATTGTCGACGACGGCTTTTCGCACCGGCTTGGCGGACGTCTCGTAACGCGCGATTGCGTCGCGAGCGGTGAGAAATGCGATTCCGAGCACCTCGGACGCCTTGTTTGGAAATCGCTGGAGCAGCTGCTCGGAAACGCTGACGAGATATTCGATCACTTGTCGGACGCGATCCAATTCCACCTCGTGTCTTATGGGCATTAATGGATGGGAGCAAATTATTAGGATTTCAATAACATCACAACCATTAATTTTTCCAAGCTATACAGTTATACACGGTGAAGGCCTTTCTCTTGAGCGTACAATCCCCTTGACATCCTCCCGGAAATATATTACGACGATTAGCCGCGACTTAAGCCAAAATCAACGCCTATTTCAGCATTATAAAATGCTAGAAACTTTATTTTAAACACGGGGATAAAAGCAGGGAAGGAAAGAAAGTAGGGAATGACAGAAAGTAGGGAATGACAGAAAGCAGGGACTCCCAAGTCACGGATTTTGTTCTCTAAGGCCTATAAAGCGTCTAAAAAGTTAAGACACCTTCAAGTCTACTCCATACTACAGTATAAGGAACTAAATCGTGACTTGAATTAGACTAGACTTGAGATGAACTTAACTAAGCTCAGCTCAAGTCACAAATTTAGTCAAACGATACGGAGCCGTATCAGCCTTCAAGTAATTCTATTTCCAAGTTACAAATTTTGTTAGCCAAGTTCGACTCTTACTTGGCTAACAAAATCTGTGACTTGGAAATATAATTTGATTTAGGCCTAGTTTAATTGTTAACGTCGTAGGCCAACTCAACTTTTCGTTATAACCCTAAGAGACACCAACTTTAGATGGTTTTTCGAATTTTTGGCTGACCTGTCATGTGGCGCCGTTGTCAGATATCGTGGCACCTGCACGCTCAACAGTTCCGAGCAGAGGACGTCGTTGAGAAGAGCAAGAAGACTTAGCGGACATCTGTCGCACTTTATCGCTTTGGCCAACAGCGCCATCACTGCCGCAATGACGTCGTACGCCATGGGGCTGGACGTGAGCAGCTCGGGGAAGCCAAAATTGACGTCCTGCGATAAAGAAGATCACACCTCATATATGCATGTGAAAGTAACCTACAGTAGGCTTAAAGGCGCGTTCGGATGAGTAAAAGCGCAAACTAGAAACAGGAGCAAAAACATTTGGCGTAAAATAAGCATATATTTTTATCTTTGTTTGTGCATACATGTGTATATCTTAGCTTGCATAATAAATATGCTCAAATTAATTATATGCAGGGATTGTAGGCCTACCTGCAAAGTAAGAATGACCTCTCTGTCATCCTTCGAAAGCAGATCCTCCAGGCGTTTCAACGGCGTTGGAAAAATCTTCCACTTCCGTTCCGCGCTCTTGGCTTGACCAGACGTTTGCGGCACCGCACCTCGGCCTAATCCTCTGGCTCCGGCGGCAGCTGGATGACCGCGACCGGCGCCTCGACCACCTGGGCCTCGATGCTCGAAACCTTGACCTCTGCCTCGTCCAAGGCCACCTCGTCCCCGACCTCTGCCGTCCATTCTTATTTCATTCACAGAGCTAGCTCTAAAACAATCATTCTTAATGAATTATTCATATAAGCCTATAATTGGATAATTGTCCGAGCGAGCGAAAGACTCGTTTGTGATATTTCTTTTACATGAATTGAAGTCAGGGTTTTACAGGGAGAGAATTTCCCCCTTGGTGGGAATTTTGATCCTTTAATTAGACTTATTCCGTTTTTGTATAACTACAAAAAAGTGTCAAAAACAGCAATTTTCTTGACAAAATATTGTTTAGAAAAGGTTAAAATTAAGTAGAAACAAAACTTTAAAATGTTGTCAAAGTTAGGACGGAATCACCCGTGCAAATCTCAGACCTGTCTCACCTCAAGACAGCATTAGCAACTTCCGATTTTAAAGGAAATAAGTCAAAATCAGTTATCATCTGCAGTTCGACTGCCATGTGTATGGCCATACGCACCTCTCGATCGTATTAAGAAGTCACGAATTTTGACTGTAATCTCCGTTCATAACAGGAAGTTGCTAAACCTGTCAATCTGCACATCTCAGACTTGTCTCGATCGATTCAATCGAGACAGGTCTGAGATTTGCACTAGTGATCGATTCCGGCACACAGTAGATGGTGATGTGTTGTTGGAAAAGGGAAACTTCCCCGGGTCGGAGCCTTTGTGACAATCTTCCCTTTGAAAGAAGGGTTTCTCAACATGCGGCCCACCTCAAGACATGGCGCAGGCTGCTGGTATGGTTTTTCAGCGGGCCACATATGTTGAGAACCGCTCCCTTCTTAGTTAGATTCGCCGAAAGCGAAGTCCCCGACATAGGGGAAAGTTTCTTTTTTTTTCCCACAACAGTAGGCCTACATACCGTACTAGTGGTACCGTACTTTGACTAGTTACTGAGTGACTGTCCGTGACTATGACTCACGCTGTCACACAATAACAAGTCCTCAAATGCATAGTACTTAGGAGACGGTAGAACTGATATAGGATTGAGAATTTGAATCGCAAGGTCTGAAGGTCAACGCTAAACTATAAGTAGCGTTGTGTGGCAAATAATTATAATATTAATAATAGAAATAGTTGTGTGACGACTAATTAAAAATAGTTAACATTTTAAACGCATTCTCTTGAATAGCCAAAAATTTAGAGTTTTGAAATATTATTATGATCAGTAGGCCTACTCGCATAAAATAACGTCATCCGTATAAACCATTACAAGAAATGTAAGACAACCGTTAAGGACCGCGGGGCACTAAGCACAGACTTGAGCTTGTCTTACTCAAGTCAGCGTTTTGTCCCTGAGAATTTCCATTGAATTCGATTATCGTATTGACGCGGCTCGTGCTTTTTCAAAAACGTGCGTGCGATCTTGACAATGCACGTGCGCCACCGACAATGGAATTCAATGGAAATAATTGTCACGTGCAAAAGGCTGACTTGAGTAAGACGACCTCAAGTCTGTGGTAGAATAATTGCAAGAATTAATTTAATTAAAGTAGAATTATAATTAGGCAATGTTGTCTAGTAACAAGTGCAGGACGTACACTGTAGCTATTCCAACTGCAATTATATATTTATATGAATCAATTGCCGGTAATGGAATTATGATTAGGCCTAGAAAAATTCAAAATGTGCAAACTTGGCATCTAGGCCTAACTCACCTTTCTAAGGGGTAGTCGCGCACAGCAGAAACAAACAAATGGCACAACGCACACACTTTGGGTGAATTGAAAGCTTGCTGTATAAGGCTAATAATTAAAAATAAAAGTGTAACAAAATTGAAACTGTGTGACTGCTGGAGATACAAGTCGGACAACTCACAAGTGATGAATCATTTGAAGAGCACTTAGAGCAGACACTGCAGACGGCTGTTTGTTTTGATGTTTTCGCTGTTCTTTCCCCTCCGCTTAACTCTGGCAGGCAAGTGGCGCCACCTGTTTCTCGGCGCCAGATTTGAGTGATGAGCAAAACAAGAGGCTGAGAATGACCTAAAAAAACGAAAAAGAAGTGAATTATAATTTAGTGAATGACGGTTGCGACAGCAAGTGAATATTTCAGACGGAATCATAATTTTAATGAAAAATAAAGAATTTTGGCAAATTGATTAAAATTTAAATTACGTATTTTTGAAATTAATTACGTACGCCCCATTTGGCCGCTAATTCGTGGAAAT
>JAQIYI010001101.1:0-13371 GCA_034700265.1 Polyzonium germanicum
TCTCAAGATTTTTCTAAAAGTCTCAAGGTTTTTCTAAAAGTCTCAAGATGTTTCTAAGTCTCAAGATTTTTCTAAAAGTCTCAAGATTTTTCTAAAAGTCTTGAGGGTTTAGTTAAGATTTTTTAAACACAAATCATCAGACTCTATCTACTCATACCTGTGTTTCGTAAAGTTGAAGTATCTTGAGCACCCACTGCTCGTGGTAGACGAGGCCCGCGAGCTCCACCTGGTGGCGAATGGCCTCCTCCAAGAGGGGATATTGGACCTTGTCCAGCGCGTGGTTGGGAAAGAGGTCGTTGATCAACGACATGAAAAGAGGTTCGTCCTCGTCTACCAGCTTCGACAGGTTCATGTCGCGCAGCACGCGCATAACGATCGTGGTCTCCGATTCGTCGGAGTTGGCCTTCTTGGCGGCGCCCAGCGTCCGCAAAACGGACAGGATGTTGCGCAGTCCGAAGTCGTAGTGAACCTGTTTGGACAGCTGCTCCTCGCACAGCTTGTAGAGGGCGTAGAACTTGCGGGCCAGCGTGATGTTCTCGAGAAAGCCGCACGAAGCCAGCTTGACCCGAATGATGATCTGGCGCAAACATAATAAACCCATTAATACCTCTCCGCTGCCTGGGATTCCTAGTTCACTCCGAATAATAGTGCATTTATTCTTTTGCACACATTATTTGCTAAGTGTTGATTCCACTTAGTTCCAAAAGGAATGCCCACAAACCTGCCTGTCCGGCACCATCATGGCCACCGTGCGGAACTGGATTTTGAGGTTCTCGGGCAGCTCCTTGCGTCCGGCGTATCCGGGGTTCATGGTGAGGAAGATGCCGAATTCAGTGTTCATCTTGACCGTGTCGCCGTCGGTGAAGACGAACTGCGTCCGGTGCTCCTTCTTGCAGAGCAGCAAACAGGCAATTTGCTGAGCCGCCACCGAGAGCACGGGTAGTTCGATGCGGTTGAATTCGTCAAAACAGCCCCAGGATCCGGACTGAGCCAGGCCTTTAAAGATTCGACCCAGGCCTCGGTAGTCCATTTGGTCGGAGCAATTAAAAAGGACCACGTATTTACCCAGCGTCTTGCCCATGTCCTTCACGGTCTCTGTTTTGCCAGTACCTGCATGCCGGAAATGAAATATATTTAAAATATACAAAATGTATGTGAGAAATATATGTGCAATATATTTGAAATATATGGGTAATATATTGGAAATACCCTGGAAATATTCGAAACTGCGACCATACCATATATGCCGAATATATTGTAAATATATGATGCCATATATGGTGGATTGGTGGCATATATATTGAGCCATATACCGTATTTTAAAGTGTGACATATGTTTGGAGCGTATAAAAAAATGTAAGATGCCTGGATTAAAGGTAAGATATGCAAAGATAAAAAAAAATGTAGCTTATTTTACGGCATATGTTTTTGCTCCTGGTTCTAGTTTTAGCTTTTACTGTGTGAACTGTGAACACAGTATAGAGAAGGTGCCCTTAAAAGGGAAACGAAAAGAAGTTATTTTTAAAGATAATATTTTTTATTATTGTAGATATTTTTGCAATAATAATAATAATCTTGGGGACTCCTCACTTCCGGTAAACGATAGTTGCTTCATGGAGATCGCCACGTGATACTCTCTAGAGTCTCACGTGACACACGCGTCATGTGCCTTCGATCGTAGACGTTAATGAAAAAAACGGGGCTTCAGGTAGCTTATTCAGCTAGACCTATTCAAAATGGCGCCTCCCGTGAAAGAAGCTGAAAGCGCGTTTGATATTCAGCGTAGAAAATGAAAGCAACGACATAAAATAAAAATATTATCGTGGAATGTCGTCGAATATAAGGCGTTTCATCGGACGAACGGTGGGATTTTGCTTTGAAAAACTGTGTCCCCTCCCCTTTAAGCCGTATTTTATCAAAAGCTGTAGCAAAATGTCAACATAAATGCACATGTAAAGGGCCTTCATATCTACGTCTATTTCAAATAAGATAATGGCCAACCCAACCTGCAGGCCCGGTTGAGCATCCGCCCATGCTCATCCTAAGTGCCTGAGCGAGCGTTATGTAGCACCTATCAGTTAGCGGAGTGATGACCAGGCGGTCGGTGCAGCCTAGAAACTCGTTCTGGTAGACGAAAGTGACGTCCGTGATGGAGATATGCATCTTGTCCGTCTCTTCCTTGAAGTAGAAGCGGCACTGCTTCTGCCACTCGAAGTCGCTGAGCGAGCGAATGCCCACTCTGCAAAGCTGATCGAATATGTCGCGCTGATGGACGTGGATGGTGATCAGCGTCTCGCATTTCACTCGCTCGAAATGAGCCAGGTCCTTGGTGGTCTGCTCGATCAGCGCGTTCAGGATGTCCAGGAAGCGGTTGTTGGTCTCGAACATGATCTTGCGGTCCTGACGCGCGCCCAAGATGGCCGTTTCGGCGTCTCTCGTCCACACCATCTGCAGACCGAGGATGCCGACCTGAGCCGGGTAGGCGGCCAAGAAGTCGAGCAGCTTGAAGGACGGCTCGTTGATGGCCGCGGCCGCCTGTCTGATGATGGAGTGCTACAGCATAAAATAAAAAAGGCGCCGCGGCCATTTGACTGATCGGACCATAAATTAATGCATTCATAATGCTGTTCACAGCGCATCTACCATTGACTGCTGGCTGGTCTTCAATAGCTGCGTCAGCCACAGTTCGACGCTGCCCGTGGCTCGCACCGGTCGCTCCAAGCGGATCTGCTCGCCCTCCGACGAGACGACGCCCACGATCCGGTCGTAGTCCAGCTCGTGGAACATGACGGACTTGGTGTTGTCGAAGATGGACAGCAGATGGGCTTGGATGGTGTGCGAGTCGCTGGACTGGCCTAGGATTTCCAGCAGAGCTGGGTCGGACACGAAGAAGAAGCGCGGAAAGATGAATCGCTTCTTCTCCTGAATTCAAAATAAAGTGGACTTGTTTAATTCAAACTGGAATTTATAAAAAAATTAACTTGATTAGTGGCGTTAGTTGGGCCATTTCTGAGTCTGTTGGTCCCTTAAATCTTAAATAAATAAATTTAGGGCAACTAATGTCAGATCGAGAGTAAACCCAAATTATGCCCATGAGCACTCTAAATTACGATTCTCTTGATTATTGGCCTGGAAATACATGCAAAAAAAAAACTCAAAATACATAAACGCAGTAAGAATTAATGTTAAAGGGGGACTCCACTAAGATTTGTTTTTAAATAAATAATTACCACACTTTATTCGAATGAAATCAGACCATAAATACTAATTAGAATTTTCTGGAACTCGGTGTTTTATTTTTTATTTTTTGCAACTATCAGGAGCACTTCCGGTAAAACTGTCCTACAACTCTAGAAGGGTTGTAGGACAACCGCAAGCGTCAAAGACCAGAACTCAACGTTTAGCTGTGGGTTCGAATCCTGTATGCAACATGAGTTTTTTATTTACAATGTATAACCGGAAATTGAAAAAATAATTTTATGTAGCTGCAAAATTATTATTCGCTCTTGATGATCGATCGCTGCTTAAAAATATCTGGCCAATACCAGAACGTGTTCGATATTGACATCGATATCTCATTGCATCGTTTCGATGCAATAAGATTAAGATGCCATATATGGTGGCATGTATTGAGCCATATACGCTCGTATTTCAAATATGGTGACAAATTTGGAACTTACCGTATTTGTCATAAAATTTAAAATATTTGTAATCCAAATATATTTTTGTATACCATGCTTAATTGCTTATGAAATTATTGAAATAAGCTTATATCTCAAATATATTTCACTTCCGTCTGGGAATAGACTAAATAAAAAAAAATAAAATGAAATAGAAATAAATAAACTCGAGTAGAATTACTTAAATAAAATAAAATAAGATAAATGGCTAATTAAATAAGAAAATATATAAATAACTTGCGAGATATCCGGACAAAGAGCGTTGGCAGAGTTCCAGCTGCTGTTCCAGATGGGGGAGGATCTGCTTGAGGATTTCGTCGCCAACGCAGCACTGGACGACGTTGGGAACCTCGTGCGCCCGTTGCATCACCTTTTGCCACGACTTGTCGATGGTGTAGAAGCGCGCCGCTTCCTTGGGGAGCTGATTGGCGATGTCTCCGCCCACGAAAACCGCCTCCAGGTAGACCCAGAGGTTCTGCACCAGGAGCCACTTCTCGAGGACCTCGCTGGTGCTGGACAGGTAGGTCACCCAGTTGTGGATCTTCTTGCGGAACGGCGCGTTGTAGCGATTGTTGAGCAAGGAGCCGAGCACAACCAGGCTGTCCTCCATCTTGGCCACCACTTCGGCGGTGCTGTCGCCTCGGAGCAGCAACTCGCCTCTGTTCTTGAACGTGGAGAAGCTGAGCTGCAGAAACTCCCACTCGTTGGTCACCAGCTTCAGTTTGGCCTCTATGTCCTTCTCCTTGACGGCCGAGATGCAGATGTCCTCGATGTCCTCCTTATACTTGAGCAGCGGCGCGTCCAGCACGCTCTTCAGCGTGCAGTTCTCGTTGTCCACGTCCAGAGGGTGGTTCATCACGTCGGCAATCCGCTTCCAGTGTCGAAGCTTCATCGCTAAAAATTCAAATTCAAAGCGTTATTCGAGCCTTAAAGTGAAATTTAAATATATTTGTATTATTTGTCCCAGCGAACAAAGGACTTTCGCAGACTCAAATTCCACGCGACTCTAGCTCGTACGTTATTCTTCTCCGAGGGCGCGGGACTCTACAATTAAATTAATCCTGGCTCAATCTATGAGTTTTTGAACAAACGAGGGATGGATTGGCTGATGTGCAAATTCTGATTCAAAAACTTGAAAACACAATTTTGATACTTTAAAGTAGGGCGAAATCTTTTCCCCCCAATCAAACGTATAAAGGGGAAGCGACAAGAAGTTTGATTTTATTTGGTTTTTTCAAATCAATTAATTTTGAAAGATGATATTTTTTGTAGTTTTTGATTTTTTTCATTTTTTAAAAATAAAAATGCTTATCTTTAGAATTTATTTAGAATTTTAAAATAATATAAGCTACCCTCACTTCCGGCGCCACGTGACACTCTCTAGCGTCCCACGTGACACGTCTTGTGTCTTCGATTGTAGACGTTAATGGAATAAAACGGCGGGGCTTCGTATACCTTATATTCAAAATGGCGCCTCCCGTGAGAGAAGTTGAAAGCGCGTTTGATTTAGCAACAAAAAATGAAATGACCGATGTAAAATTTAAATATTATCGTGGAATATCGTCGAATAAGGTGCTTCATCGAACGAACGGCGAGTTTTTGTTTCGGAAATCGGTGTCGCTTCCCGTTTAAAATAAACGGATTAAACGCGTCGCTTGCGTCAGAATTCGCCTAGTTTAATCAGTTTTGGTTACCTCGGTTGGCCATGAGCTCGAGAAGCGGACACAGCTCGTTGAAGTCGTCGATGATCTTCTTGGCCTCGTGGAAGGCCGGCCACTCCTTGAGCCCCTTGGGCAACTTTCGGCAACGGTTCTGGAACTCTAGAAGCTCGTTGTTGATGGACTCGATGTCCAGCTCGGACCAGGGCGTGGCATAGTAGCCGCGCACGCATGACGTCACGTCGCCGTACAGCTTGTAGAGCTTCTGCAGCAGGTTGATCTCCTTACGGATGCGCGATAGCTCAGGGTGCTCCGATTGCGCCATGCCGAACAGCTCCTGGCCCGAGCCGATAGTCTGGAAGCGGCGCCAGAGCACTTCCAGTCGATTCTGAAAGGCCAGCAGGCGGTCGTAGGCTTCCTTTGGCGCCAGGTCGGGCACGATCGGCCCGCAAGTGGCGTAGTCGACGTAGAAGACGTCACAGTCGCCGGCGAACGTCGTGATGTCCCGCTCCAAGCTTCTGTGGAAATGCGGATAGATTTCCTGAAGCAAATCACCCACGTCCGTGCTCTGCGCCCTGAGCTTCTGCCAGTTGTAGCGCAGGTTGTCCACTTTCTCGGATTCCTCCTTCAAGACGCCCCACCGCAGACGGCCGATCATGGCGTAGCACTCCTCGACGGGCACGATGCTCAGCTCCGTGTCCACCTCGGTCTCTCGCACTTCGCGCAGGGCATTCATGACGAAGCGAATGTCGTCCAGGTCGCGGATCGGACGACTGAGCCTGCGACTCAAGTCGCCCATGCCGGTCAGCAGTTCGTCCATCTGGCGACGATACTTGTCCTTGCACGAATTGACTATCTCTGACAACCATTGATGGCTCAGGGACTCCAGGCAGCCTTTCAAAATCCCTAAGAACGAGCAATAAGGTTGGAATCACTAATGTCGTTTAGAGCTATCTCGACTTGGAAAAAAAATCCTAAGACAGGCTCTGATGACGTCATTTCTCCATTCTCTCTGAATGGAAAAATGATGCATTCTCAGCCTGTCTTGGGATTTTTTCAAGTCGAGACAGCTCTAAAAGTCAATAGTGATTCCATGCTCGTTGCTCAAAGACTTTAGTGATTTCAAGCTTGCCCAATGACGATGACTTCGTTTAAACTTTGGGATTCGGTTTTATTTTTCACTTAGGATCCTATAAATGGTTAAAACGAATAGTAAGTTACCGCACTTGATGACGATTCCTCCGACGTGAATGGTCTCGCCTTCTTTGCGAATGCATTCGGCCTCTTCCTGCAGCTCGAGAATGCGCGACTCCACTTCGCCCAGAGACGGAAAGCCATCCAGGAATTCCTTGACGCTTTGATTCAGGTCGTCCTTCCAGAGGTGTTGGTACACGTCGAATCGTCTCAAGGCAATCTCAAGATCCTGTCAATGGATATAAACTAGGCTTGTAGCATATGTAGTGTTTCTTTAATCATCCGAGTGAGGTCGAGCAGCACTGAAACGGAACGCTCATTTCATGTCCTTGTTAATTACATGTTTAATGTAATTGTTTATAATTTTAAATTCTTAATTTAATTCCGTTTTTAATTTTTAGTTTAATTTAATTTTTAATTTAATTTATACCGCTACCGTAATTTAATTTTTAATTTTATTTATACAGGTAAATTAATTTAATTTTATTTAATTTTGAATCTAATTTATAATTTAATTTTTAATTTAATTTTTAATTTAATTTTTAATTTAATTTTTAATTTAATTTGTTCCGTAATGGAATAGTTTTTTCATCGTTTGGATGAGCACGTGGTCACATCATGAGTACCGTGTCCGTACGCTAAAAGCCGGGCGTGAATGGATCAACGTTTAGACGTTTTAGTACATTCAGAAATGTCAACAGAGTTCCATTTTGCCCACGCAATAGGGTAAAATAACGGGCGAAAGACGAGAAAATATTTTGCGTGCTTAAAAGCAGCCTGAAATTAAAAGTTAAAAAAAATAAAATTAACGCACGTAAATTGTGAAAATTCTGAAACAAACAATTACATTTCATCCTTTTCATTCGACTGATATTTTTAATGTTTCAACTTTTAAAGGGGAAGCGACAAGAAGTTTGACTTTTTTTGAGTTTTAGCTTTTTTAACTCAATTAGTTTTATAAAGATAATAATTTTAGAATTTATTTTGGCAATAAGAATGTTTATTTTTTAGCATTTAGTTGAAATATATGTGGAGGAGCAGCGGAGCACTCACTTCCGGTAAACGATATGGGCTTCATCCAGATGCGACGCGTGACACTCTACGCTCTAGCGTCTCAAGTGACGCTCTCTGGCGTCTCATGTGCCGCAGTTCATACGCCTTCGATGATGGAATAAAACCGGGGCTTCGTTTGCCTTATATTCAAAATGGCGCCTCCCGTGAGAGAAATTGAAAGTGCGTTTGATTCAGCGTATAAAATGAAAGGAACGATATAAAATAAAAATATTATCGTAGAATATCGTCAAGTAAAGTGCTTCATCGAAGGAAAGGTGAGTTTTTGTCTTCAAAATTGGTGTCGCGCCCCTTTAAGGTCAGGCTACTGTAATGTCGTCTGCTTTAATTTGCCCACTTTTACTGAATGTACAATGTACGTCACGTGCAAGAATTTAATATTTTTATAATTGATTATTATTAGGCATATTATAACAAGCTTTCTTTTAACTAGCATAGGGTTTCCGTCATTCCACGAATCTCCCACAGGCATTTTCACCAATTTTCAATGGTCCTCAAGCGCTGAACAGATAAACAACCAGTGACATCAACACACGCACATGTCATTTCTCGAAAGCGCTCGGACAGTTTTAAGAAAAACTAAGCTAGTAGCAAAAATCGATCCACTCACATTGAACAGAGATCCTTCGGCGATCGTGTTCAAGAGACAGACGATCCTGGACACTTCCGGATTGTTGGCCACGGCCAAATAGTAGTTTTTCTCGGCATGCTCGATGTCCAAATGGTACGGCTTTTCCAGAATTGGCCGAACGTAAGCTTCGGACGAAGACGAATCTTCCTCGGCCAGAACGGGCAAAGGACGCACGACCGAGGCTTTTCTTCGGCACCACACGGGGATAGCCTTGAAGACGGTGGCCACCATGCTCGTCAGATGCGTCATGGCTTCTTGGACAGCCGGCAGAGACGGCGTGACAACGACCTTCGAGTCCAGCAGGTCGGCCTCGACCCAGATGACTCCTGGCGCTTCCATCAGCATCTGGTGCAGAGCGCCCAGCTGGTCCTGCACGATTTCCACGAATATCTCGACGTAGATGGTGCCGTAGTGGCGCAGAACGTCGAGCGCGGCGTCGCGAAGCCGCTTTCTCAGCATGATGCGGTGACGCTGGAAAGTCTCCGGACGGTTGTAGGCTATCGTGGAGCGACGACGGTTGAAGTTGGCCGGATGGACGCTCGATCGTCGACGACGCAAGTCATCTAAACGTCCTTCAGGGACTATGGACGAAATTTTTAAAAACAAACTAACTTCCGTGACATATCGTCATGATCTCTATCTGCAAATACAGTACCCGCTGGCTCGATTGTTTCCTCGCTTTCTGTGGACAACGCGCTGCACGGCATGGACTCGTCCTTGAACAGCAAGTTGTCCTGCAGCAGATCCAAGAGGTCGTTGACAGCTTCCTCGATGGACTTGTTCTTCAATGTGAGCACCTGAACGGATTCCATGCAGAGCATCTGCGAACAAATTGAACAAAAAAACAGGTGGATGACACACACTGAAACCGAGACTCAGGCCGTAATCACTAATGCAAATTAATCTCAAGATTTGTCTCAAGTCAAGAGAGTTTTATGCAATTTCGGTCTGTGAATGGAGATTACAGACAAATTTCGTAAGTGAGTAATGAGATCAAGTCGTGCGTGCAGATAAGACTAATTTTTCTAAATAGCATTATTTCTATTTAATCAGTTTTGTAAATTGATTAAATATTGTGCAGCAATAAATTGGTCCAGAAACCTTCGTCTGCTTCAGGAGTTCCTCGAGTTGAAAGGGCTCGGACAGTGGAAAACTAACGAACAAAGTGTTCCTCAAACTGTCGAATTGTTCCTGGATTCTGCATTGAAACAAACTATTGGTCCTGCAATGAAATAGATCAAATTACGAAACCAGCAATTAAACCGTAACTGAAATGAATGCGCTCAAGAAGGAAGAATTGAAATTTGAAACCCTTAAAGGGGACGTCAGCCAGCAAAATTAATTCTTAAAGGGGAAGCGACACCGATTTTCAAACTAAAAACTCACGGTTGGTCCGATGAAACACCTTATTCGATGACATTCCACGATAATATTTTTATTTTATATCGTTTTTTTTTAATTTTCTACGCTGAATCAAACACTCTTTCAACTTCTCTCCTGGGAGGCCTCCATTTTGAATATAAGGTAAACGAAGCTCCGCGGTTTTATTCCATTAACGTCTACGATCGAAGGCGCATGACGTGTCAGGTGGGACGCTAGAGTGTCACGTGGCGCCGGAAGTGAGGGTAGCTTATATTATTTTAAAATTTAAATAAATTATAAAAATAAGCATTTTTATTTCAAAAAAAAAAATTCAAAAACTGCGGTACAAAAAATATTACGGTACCGGTACCTTTAAAAAATTAAGTGATTTGGAAAACCTTAAACTAAAAATAAGTCTTACTAACCTGTCAACTAGGATTTCCAAATCGTTGATGGCATTCTGCAAGTTGTTGACGAACGTGTCTACATTGAGGCTCGCCCAGGTTATAAGAGTCAGGCCCGGATCGACAATTTTGTCCACGGTCGCCAACTGAGGAGTGAACAGAAGTTGCAGTTCGGGAAAAATTCGATGCTTGAGTCCATGATGTTTCTCGACCAAATACTTTCCATAGAAGATATAAAAAAAACATTTGACCTTGGAAAATATAAAACAGGGTCAATTTGCTCAACAATGCCAGCAAATTAAATCATTGCTGACAATTTATTACTATTTTTAATTTATGCCTATATAAATGAACGAGAAAATCACCAATAAAGCGTCACGGTTTGTCTTCAGATAGGCGAACCTCTTGAAGACGTCTCTGAGCGGCGCCGGAAGTGGGAAGCCCATGGCCATCATGTTGCGTCCTTCGGCCAGCACGAGGTCCAGATGGAAGTTGACGTAGAGCTGGCGAGTGGTGGGCAGCCTGGCCAGCAGCGGCCGATCGACCAACGAGTGCACGGCCACGACCCTGTCCGACCATCGACTGTGATAGGCGACGCAAAACTTGTACAAGGTCTTGGCCACCTGGTTGTAGCACTGGACGAGCAAGCGAGCTTCGGGCAACTCGAGCAAGTCAGAGTGGTTCTTCAAGAGCATTATGCGGTGCTCCAATAAGGACAGCAAACCCATGGCCCATTTCATCTTTCCTGTGAAATATTGCATGAAACACTTTAAAATGCTCCACACATCCTCCATTGCAACACGATTGTGATCATTACATGGACATTGGACAGATGATGAATTGCATGGCTCACCACTGACTGGCGGCAGATTGCGGCCCACCGGTGGATTGTTCTTGTGAGTTTCGTACTGTCTGGCAACACTTCGCACCTTGGCCATGGTGGCGTTTATGATGTCCACCTTTCGATCCATGATTGGATAGTTGGATAGCTGAAGATGCTCCAGGCGTTTCAAGATTGAAATGGCGTGCGACATTGACCAACATGGAGACAACTTCGTTGTCAAGTGAACGACCAACTGATCCTGCAATTGCAAACGACAAAAGATCCGTTCAAACATGAATTTGTACAAACCAATCTAAATAATAACAAAAAGTCGTTAGGCTTTGATCGGATTTTTTGAACTTAATTTGGAAGAGAATTTTAAAATGAAAAACGACTTGACTTTTAGAGGGGAAGCGACAATTAATTAGTTTACGTTTTTTGTCTTTGAATTAATGAGAAGAAAATCACGATTATTGCAATAATATCTGTACTTAATATGGGTAGTGCACTACGTGCAATCATTCCTTAGTGTCAACAAGGTTGAAGTTGAAAGTGAAATATGCGAAGTTGATGACGCACCTGTATACTGTCAATTCGCTTCTGGAAGTCGTCGGAATCTTTGCGAAAATCGTCGAGTCGCTGGTGGTCGAAGATGTCGTACGTGATCGTATTCCAATAATTGACTGCTTCGGTGAAATCACCATTCATTTGCTTCAGCTCTTTATGGGCGATAATTCACAAATAATATTGATTGATAAACCCAGTTTGTTAAAAAATGAAATCAATCAATTATTAGTATTCATTGTACACATTTAAAAAAGAAATTGTCGTAGCTGATAGGCATCTCACCTTTGTCATCGGGCTCCAGCAAGCCTTCAAAAAGAAAAGACTGCATTTAAGTTATTTTTAGAATTTTCGCGGCAATCTTTAGGTGACAGATTTCCAACAATTAGGAGAAATGACAATTTAGCGTGCTTCACGCATGCATGCATGCTAATGTTCACCTTCGATCGAAGAGCCCAGCAGACGCGTGTGTTTGCCGATGATGTCCATGAGCGCAATGACGTCTTCGAACCGCTTGGAGGCGGCCATGAGTTTGCCGAAAGCCAGAACTCGGCTGAAATACATGGGCGAGTTGTCGAGTTCTTGGATACGATCCTGAAGCGTCTTGAACTGCCGCATGTACTCGCTGCTAAGCCTCAAACAGAGTCGGAGGCGCTCGTAGACGTCGCGCGACAAGGCCAGTTCGGACAGCAGGCGCCAGTCGCTGTCCGATCGCAAGTAGATTTTGCAGGCGATCACGATCTGGTTGGTCACTTTGATGATGAGCGAGGCGATCTTGTCCGGTTGGCGATAGTACTCGGACACTCTGTAAATCATCTGCATCGCTCCCATAATCTCGGGCAGGGAATCGATAATTCCAGCCTGTAAATCAAGACGCAAAATCGAAATTCAATTGAATAACTTCAATTGGCTCTCCGTTACAAATATGCCAGAAAAGCATCTAAATGTATGCTGTTTTAGGCTAATCTATATAAGCTTACTCAATTATGCAGGAAAAATGAACACATATCTTATTTTATATAGATGGCAACAAACATCGATATTTTAACATTCAAGTAAAAATATCGATAGCCTCTTATATCTATGCCTATGCAAGAGATCTACAGGGTGTCCAGTTAGAAACGACTCAAAACTAAAAATCAATAATTTGGTAATGGAAACTTGCAAAGTTAGTGATTTTTAGTTTTGAGTCGCTGCTAACTGGACACCCTGTATATCACTGTAATCGGCAGAAAATTGGCACAAAATTTTGAATTTCTTAAAAAGAAAAAGTGAGAAGTTTTTCCATTTTGTAACACATAGGCTTGCCTACATATCAACGCTTGCGTAGCTTCTAAATGTATGCATGATGGAATGTTGTGTTGCAACATGCATATATGGGCATATGTAGGCCCCATATTCCTATCGAAAATTTGGAAATTTCCAAGCAACAAAAAAGGGAAAATTTTTACAAGCAAGAATCTCGACGACCTCACGTCACCGAAAGATGGGGATTTACGATATACCGTACCACACGGCTTTCAGAAGCTCTCGTTTCGCAACACAAGTCACAAGCCTTGCCCGGGCCATTTTCCATATATTTTTTAAAGAATTTTTGGCTTTTTTTTAGTTACCAGATGTCAGAACTTGAGAAACACGGGCGCCATTGAGTGATCCAAGCGTGCGCCAACAGGCATCAGGCCTGTACACACCCACGCAACACAAAACAAATAAAAATACATGGTGCACTTCAGCCCGACAACTAACAAAATACCCCCTCATTTGTGATTTTCAGAAAGTGGACTTTTGTGGAAAATCGAATTCTAAAGAGCGAATGAGCAATATAAAGGGTGCGTAGGCTTACTAAGAGTTTACCAGATTTATATTTATTTAAAGGGATAATTCAGTTAAATTTGAGGTTTTTTAATTTTATACTTTTCTTTTTCTGCACAGCAATCGTAATGGGATGCGGAAAAAAATGAATTTTTATTATGTAATTTTTATT
>JAQIYI010001102.1:0-13369 GCA_034700265.1 Polyzonium germanicum
AATATTTTTATACTGAGAAAATATTTTCAACTTCACAGAAATTATGTTTCTAATAAGCGAAAGGGATAAGTAAATATACAAACAAGAGGAATTTTGAATTACAGCAAAAACGGTAAATTGCAATAAAAACGAAAAGAAATGAAAAAAAATTTCAAACAAAATAATTTAAAAATATTTTTATGACCTATGGGTCTGTAATTGGGTCCACAGGACCTGTTGACCCCGAAATCCTATCATTATCATTATCAAGATTATATTGTCACCCCTGGGGCGATTTGATCGCCTATTCCGACGAATGACGAGAAACTGACGTCACACATTTTTAAAATGTCAAAATACCGATAAATAGAATCAATTGAACAGTTATTGCTTAAATTATTCCATTCAACTAAGTTGTTTTACCATTTGAACCCATTTTATTAGTTTATTTAAATTGGAATAATAACTGATGTCAACATCGTCGGCAGACGCTCGACAATTAAACATCATCGAGCGTCGACGTGGATGGTCACATCACTCATGCTGATCTATGGATTTTATTCCAAGCAGTATCTCGTCATTCGTCGGCCGAGACAAACAACTCGCCCCAGGGCTTGGCTTTGTCGACATTGAACAACGACGTTTCCCCCACGAAATTTCTCACAAATGTCGTCATTACGGAACCATGGTTGGTAAATGGAACGGCGACGACGTCATACATGTATCTAAGAAATTTATCGTGAGTCAAACATCGTTGTTCAATGTCGCGAAAGCCAAGCCCAGACGAAACCTATCAATATTTTTTCTCACTTCCATTCTAAGTTTGTATGTGTGAGTGTTAAGTGTATACACTATACAAGTATACACTTTGTAGTAAAGACTTTCGAACCTCAGTGTTACTATAGTAAGTGCTCCAGGCAGCCCGTAAGGAATCCTGGCCGCCAATGTCCCACATGATGAAGTGAATGTTCTTCCAGACCACCTCTTCCACGTTGCTGCCAATAGTCGGCGAAGTGTGCACCACCTCGTTCATTAAACTGTCAAAGTTGAATGAATAAAGAAACAATTAGCCTACATATGGCTTTACTTTTAGGCACGGCCTAGACCTAAACTTTATTTAATCAACATTGAGGCTATTAACCCCTGTTATGTTCTTAATAAGCCACCTTTAGGCCTACATTTAATATATGCAAACACATTAAAATAAAACAGTAGAAGTTGGCGACCGGGGGGGAGGGGGGGGGAGCTGAGAAAGAATTAAAGTCTCTGCATTGTTTCAACATCACTCAGAAGAGATTAAGAAAGCAATTTGCTTCAAATAATAGCTCACGGTGCAGGTCAATGCTATAAAAGCGTTAAATGTGCTCACACGTATGCGATCATATTTTGCAATCATATTTGCGTGATATTTTCATCAAATTACAACGCAATGTAGAGAGTAGGCACAAGAGTAACGCATATAGGCTACCGGTAACTAAAGCAATATGGGCGAGTCTACCAATTGGACTACGGTAGTCGCGGTAGAGCTTAGCCTACTTAGTAGGCCTACTTACAACTGATAAAGAATCGTCGTCTTCCCAGCGTTGTCCAAACCAACAATCACAATCTTGTGCTCTGCAAAAAACAAACAAACAAAAAATTATCAAATACACGTCTTAAATAGGGCTAAGTAAACAAATACTCATAGGTAAGCTGTAGCCCGTAGGCCTAACGTAATTCAGGCGATTTAAAGAGGCACTCGAGTTTAATTTTAGATTTTTTAGTTCTATTAGGCCTAGGCCCTATTTAATTTGTTTTTTTTTAGACTTTTTTATATTTAATATACATTTATTTTAAACTGGAGAGCCCCTTTAAGAGCAAATTAATTATCCGAGTATGGCATTACATGCCTAGTAAAACTAGATTCGGCTAGCCTAGTTTGGAGACATGATATTGTTTCAATTTCTTCTCGACTTCTATAGGCCTACGGCATTGTCCTCGCATTTCAAAACAAGTTTTAATTTTTTCATTTGTAGGCCTACCGGTATTCAATAAAAAAACATTTCTATTTTTGTTTCAATTTCTTTTTTCTGTTTTTTCTGTTAATTTGATGGATCGGTCTAATAAAAATGGACCAAATGGTTTAATAAATTGTTTCCGCGTTGTTACTCACTTGACGAAGCCGAAATGTTCCCTTCCTGTCCTCAAGGCGTAGTAAGGCCAGTGCAGGCCTACCCAGAATGTTTTTAAGTGAAACATCCAATAGGATAAGCCTACGATGTATGTTAAGCTATAAGCAGGCATGGCGATTTTTTTTGAAATAAGGAACAACGTACGCAGCAAAAATAAACTATAGTCCTAGGCTATAAGGAAAAACCTAGCAAACACCTGTTTTATGTGCACCTCACGGGGTTAGTGGCACAAGGTTATTCTGAGTTCCAACTTCTAACTGTTCTAATGATAACTTCTACGTGTATTAGGGCTAGGTGCACCATAGCACGCTAGCCCTATTTTATACATGTATAAATGCATAATACATTCTAATTTATCTACAAACTGGATTGGAAGGTTTCTCGGGCTGTGGCACAGCTTGATCCTGGCAACCAACTTTCTTTTGACGCGGCCATCATCATTAAAATCTTTCAAGCTGCTCTTTGTGAAACACCAAGGAAATAGTACTTTCCAAAGTAGCCCAGGCTAGCTTACTTTCTAAGTGCTGCAAGAAGTGGTTCTATGTATTGTAAGCCGGCGGGATTCATGAACATAATCCAAATTGGTCACGTGCCGAGTTCGCGACGAACTTTCGCTGTTGAATTCGCTGCAGCCTGCATAACTGCATGGGAAATCTGCTTTCGGGAGGCCTACAAGCCTACTTTATCTCGACCCTAGGCGATCCTAAACGGCCTGGCCGTTTACAACGCGAGAATTAATATTTAAACTAGCTTACATTAAATGGTCATGGGAACAAAAGTAAGGTTAGCCCACCACAAGTGCCTGCCAAATTTATTGATTAAATCATTACATGTACGGTACGCTCTGTAAGTATAGTACTGACGTAGGCCTACATGTAATCAATAGGTCCTAATCAAACATCTGTTGCAGATTTATTGATTTGTTCCAATGTTCAATGACCAATTAAAAGTTAGCCTATAAATAATGCATTGTGGGCAGCCAGCTAAATTGTGAAATCGTCTAAGCATGCACTCAACCTAGGCCAAGGCCGCCTACCCAGTGACTGTGCGGAAGTTGTAACTCGTAGTGGGCATCCACTTGCCTTGCTAATGCGCCAGTAGGCCTATACACGTATACATGCAAAGGAATAGCGTTTGCATGTAAATCTATTCATATTTCATAACCGCGACGCAAGTAGGCCCAGACGAACCAGCACAAATGCTTGAATTCTGTGATCCATCATCCATGGCGATCTGATATTTGAAATACGCTCGTATCTTAGGCCTAGAACAAATGACCTCATTACGTAGGCTTAATTGATGGTCTCACGTCGAGCTCTACATGCAACGTAGGCTACGTGACCCAGATACCTGCTTGTGTGAGTGGAACTTGGACAAACTACATTTCCGGCAACGCGCCATCGGCTACCTGACGTATTTGGTTCACCCGAATGCGATAGATGTGCATGACGTCAAGCAACAAAATTTGACGTCAAAGCGCCGTCATCGTTGCCTGGCAATTTAACAATTAAAATCACTTACGGGGGGGGGGGGAACAAATAGGCTTAATAAATGAACAATTAGGGCTCAATTTATAAGAAATGCGCGTAAGCCGGAATCACGTAGGCCTATCGCAAATCTCGAGTCAAGGCAGCTTTAGGCTGGAATCATCAGCTGTATCGACTTGAACGAAATCCAAAGACAGGTAATTATAGTGATTCCAGCGTTTATGAAGGGCGATTACCATCAAAATTAGTTATCATCTGAAGTTCTGCACGTACCTCTCGATCGTATTACACACTCACGAATTTTGACAATGTAATCAAAAGCGGACGTTGCTACTTGACTGTCTTGACCCGAGAGAGGTTTGAGATTTGCATTAGCGATTCGGGGCCTAAATACTTGGCAAGCTGAAAAATGACCTTGTGGTTAGGCCTACATTTAGTTAATTTACGACTACACGTAGGCAATATACATGTAAGATTCCTAATTCTATAAAGTGTCTAGGCCTTAATTCTATAAAGCTCACCTTCGTTTGCAAAGAGACTCCATATCTTGGCAAACAAGATTCCCATGTTGCTTGATGACCCGACGTAGGCCTAACTGTTGAGATCGACTTTCAGATGCGCGTGAATGGGATGCTGGCGCCCGATGGCTGGTCAGAGGAGAAACAGAGCTTCTTCTAGTAAATCCAACACATTTCTGATTTTGAAATTATTTCCAAGATGAATTAATAATTTTGAATTATTAAGAAATGAGACTGGCACGCAACGCTCACAAGCTAAACGCGGCTACGCGAAGCAAGCGGAAGTCGTTCTGAGTTTTCTGACATCAGATGGCTTTACAGGAAATGACGCACGCATCATGAATATGACGTCAATACTCAGCATCATAACTATGACGTCATTTTCAAGATGGCGGCGCCCAGCAGGATGCGCGAAGGCGGTAGTTTCTCAAGTTAAATTTGAGTTCTTGGCTAGCCTGAATTAAAGTTTCATCGTAAATTAATCCCGTTAGTATTTATCACCAAATTGGGAATTCGATGGAGGATCAAACGGGTGCTTATACGACGTATCCTTGAAAATTTGAATTTGATATGTGCATCAAGGTTATCTAGTATCCTTGTGTGCAAACTGTTGTTGTTAAAGGGGCGCTTATAAACCCCCTAAAGGGGTTAAGGGGGGGGGATCAGTTTGAAAAAAATGTTTTTTTTTTAAATTTTGGTTTAGTTATTTAATTTGATTTTTTTAGATTTATCAAAATTTATTCGAATGAAATCGGACCATAAATGCCCGAGTTAGAATTTTCTGAAACTAGGCGACCTTTATTCCAACTTTCCGGAGCACTTACTGCAAAACTGTTGCTACGACGCGCGTTTTGCGCGTCTGCGCCAGACGGCCAGAGGTCACCACTCAACATGCAGCTGTGGGTTTGAGTCCTGTATGCGGCATGGTCTTTATTTTTGTTCACCGTAGGCCTATGTTTATTAATTAAGTTAGGCCTAGCCTAGTAAACTACCGGTACCGGTATTGTTTGTGGCTGCAAAAATGTTTTTCTAGCGAACAGTGGTTCAAAATAACTTATGAATACCGGAAGTTGTTGGGAAAGTTCGTTTTTTTTTTCGTATGCCCCTCCATATAAAACAACAAGGTCGCATCATAAAGGAATGCGGAATTGATTAAAAAAGTAGTTTTAAATATTTATTATTTAAAAAAACTGGAGTGCCCCTTTAAAATGTTAAAGAAAAAAATGTTACAAATTACTGTCAAAACTGCTAACAAATCCGTTATTTCGTTTAGCTACACGCACTTTAGAGCGTTCTTTAAATCGCTTACGAGCCTAATGAGGTGCTAATATTTTGCCGTCATTTTACTTAACTTCTTTTGAAACGAACGCCAGAGAAATACGGGTGCCATTTCAGAGTGCGAGGACAGCTGAGATAGCACGAACTACTCTGAGCATCGACGTTGAGCCACGAAGAGGAGGCGTTTCAAAAACAATGTCCATCACTGGCAACGTTTTAAATGTGTAAGTTTGAAGCTTCGAAAGTTGCACCAGTTTAGTTTGACGTTCCTGCTAATTCCTTAATAAATCAAGATTTTATTTTTTACAGAACCCTGAGTGCGAAGGAAGCACGACAGTTGCGAGTGAGCTGCAGCAGCTTTTTTGATCACCTTATTCTGGTCCAGAAAACGATCGAACAGTTTGGTCCACCGTACCCAGAAGCGAAGAATCCATAATTATGACGGAAAGCACTCCAGCTCCGAATCCGGACCGTGCCATCTACGGCTTCGTTTTGTACTTGGTCTGCTGTTTGTTGTTCCTAGGGTACGTTGTCTGGGCCTACGTACCGGCGTCCTACTTGAACGCTATTGGACTAACGTACTTGCCAAGTAAATACTGGGCAATCGCCATTCCCGTCTACGTTGGTATGCCCCTCGTGCTCGTTGGCTTCTGCGTTTATCCGGCGATTAACTTTATGACGACGAGATCGCTCGACTCGTTCGCTTGCACCACTGATGGACACGCGAAGCCCGTGCTCGAACCAACGAATCCCAAAAGCATACCGGCCATAGGCGACATCGACATCAAGGACGTCTGCCAGAAGTTGTATGGAAGCCAAATTAGCAAAGGACGAAAAGGCAGAAAAAAATCTAAAGTAAAACATTAATATAGACCTAACTTGAATTTGTTTTTATCGTTTAATTTAGGCTATGTCACACAACATGTGAGCTATGCACGTTGCGTCACGGCCTGAAAGGGGTTAAGGTTAAGAAAGTATTTTGGCTTTTTTTTATTTTTTGTCTTATGTTTTGAATTGGTAAGCGATCTTGTAACTTGCTCAAAAATTATTTCTTCTGGCAAATAAAAGGTCGTCCTAGGCTACTGAGCTGAAGAAGAAATTATTACAGGCTGTACTTTATAAATGCAATTTAATATAAAATCAAATATGAAACTTACAAACTAGGCCTAGATTATAAATCAAACCAAATTAAAAAAGAATACACTTTATTATCTATGTGCGGATGCTATGGAAGAAATAAACGTCACTTAACCTCGTGACCTAGTTGACTTTGCAGTTATCATTAATGTCTTCGGAAATTTCTTCGGTCAATGAAATGTCTGAAATTTTAAAATATTGTAAAAATCAATTACAACAATTACAAACACTTACAAAAATAGTTAAATGCAACTTAGATACTTAGTGGAGTAAAGCTCGTTTCACATGGACCAATTTTGTCGCGAATTTAAATGAAATTGGCAGCGAAAATTCATCATGTGAAAGCCAGCTTTACACTAACTAAATAACGCATTTGATGATGTCAAAATACTAAATTATCCTTTTCAAAAACAGTACCGTAGTAATCTTATAGAAATTAACTGCTTTTTGAAAAATGCATCAATAAAGTCTCATGCTTTTACCTATTTTATGCTTGTCAAAAACAGAATTTCTACCCTTATAACGTATATAACGTATGCAACTGAAGGAGAAAATGATTTTTTAGTTTAGTACAATATTTTTGGAGTTTTAAATTTTAATTAGTAATTTCTCTAAGTCTATTTACTTTTAGTGTATTTTACAAAGATAATTGGATTTTTTTTTCCAAGTAAGGATTGAAAAGTGTAGCCTAATTAATTACAATAATTAAGACGCGCGTACCGTACCTTGCATAGTATTTGTTGGCCGCAGAATTCCTCCATGTTTTAACGGCGTCTTAGCAGGGGTGACGCTCAAGCCCTTGAATTTCTTTGGTGAAGAACATTTTTCTTCTTCATCAACCGGCACATTCTCCTTCGATGACGATGATCCTTGAACATTCTCGTTATCACAAACAGCTTTAAAGTTGCTAGGCTTGGAAGATTTTTTTGGCGACCTGTGTTAGAAAGAATTATCAATTCATCGGACATTTGTATGAAAAATTAATTTTGGTCATCTCGAAAACTAATTTGATGGCAAAATAACAAATTTTTTTAAAGCTTATTCTAGGGCCTATAAAGAAAAATAATTCTCAATTATTGGAACCTTCTAAGTCCATGAAGATAATTTTACTGAAGGGTTCTAAGCATTAAATAGTCTTAAATTGTCAACAAATATTATTTATTGAAAACTAATCATAGGTATCAGAAAAAAAAATTTTCTTGGAAATGGTAAATTATTTTTTGAAAATATGTTTGTAAAATTATCTTCCTAAGTCACTATACCGGTACTTACGTTTAGTTAAGTTAGGAATTTTGTTATAACTAGTAGTCGATTTTCTATTGGGAGAGATTACTAGCTCAAGCTAGAACTATTGTAAATTTGGGTTTGTATTACACTCACTGCATTTGCTCGGCGCTTGAGGCCAGCTTGTACTTTTTGCGTTGGGTCACGGATTCACTGCCCTCAATTCTTATATCGAGACCCTGAGATGAGCTCGAGGCAATGACGCTACCACATGACTTGCAAACACCGCCATTCTGCAGATCTTCATTTGGAAACCCAGGCGTTTCTTGACTTCCCTGTTCATTTGAAGGTGCGCCTAGATCTGTTTTTCAGGAATAAAACCCACGAAAAGACCAAGCTGAGACCATAGATTCTAAATAGGTTGTGCTTATTGAAAAAGATAAGTTTTACAAGTGAAAATAACCTATTTCATGTAGTTGACTAGCTGGATAACTTACTTGTCGTGTCCATCTTTAACAACTGTATCCTGCGCAAGTCACCTTTCAGGCAAACGTTTTTCTTCTCGAGCACCTCGATGAGGCCTTTGAGTGCTTTGACACTTAAGACACAGGGAACGTTATAATTAATAGTAATATAGGTTGTAAACATTGTGTCATGTTTGAAAGATTTCAAAAATCTCAAGTTGTTAACTTACTCCGATTGCAACTTCCGTTTATCAACGTCCATACGTCCAGATTCCTTGAGACCTTCCTTGATACGTGTGTTGATTTCGCTTCGCAACCGGTTATTGTCAGCCTAAAATATATTTTGAAAATTAAAAAAAGGATGAACCCATATACATGTATATATGTAATTTTACAAAAAAAAAAAAATAATAATTTTGCCAAATGAAATCGACCTGAAGTTTTTCAAGCTGGTCACCGCTAGTGGAACTGCGGAGTTCGTCTACTTGGTCCAACTGTTTACGCAAGGATGACAACTCGGCGGAGAGCTCTTCGACTTCCCGATGGTATTCGTCACAGCACGTTTTGTATTTGTCGACATCGCACTTAAAAATAGATTTTCTCAATAGCTTCTTAAAAAATACAATTTTTTTGTAAGCTCACAGGACAGATGTAATTATTACATGGCAGCCCTATATACTAAAAATACACTTACCAGAAGGAACAACATGCAAGGCCAACTTAGTTAATAGTCAATAATATATTATAATAAATAGAAATAATTTCTTGCTTCTTCTGGCATACTCACATTGGAGTTGTCTAAGGTGACCAGCAGCTGCGTTCGCTCTTCTTTCAGTTCAAGCAAATCTTTGTCGAACTTTACTTTCAGATCGAATAATTCCTTCTCAAACTTTGTAATCTCCTGGTTGAGAGTGGTGTTCGTTTGCAACAATTTCGGACACTCTGAACACGACGTGGGACTTGGGTCGTTGGATACGCTCGCTAATTCATTTCGCAAGCGTTGCAGCTCGCGCTTGAGATTCGCCTCACGAGCTTCGAAGTCTTGTTGCACGATCAGCATTTCCGCCTCGTGAGTGCAACCCAGGTCGATCGTGGTTTGCAATTCATGGACGTTCTTCTTCAAATTGGCCTCTTTCCTCTGCAGTTCTTCCACCTTCCGCTGAAACTCGGCCGCTTCTATCAACTTGTCCGCCTCTAAGAAGCGAATTATGTCCTCAAATTCGGCGCTCCGCATCTTAATAAAAAAAAAAGTTCAGACATTGTTGCGTTACAATGCTATAAATGGGCGGCTTAAGCAATATTTTGTTTCTACAAACCTCGGCGTAGGCGACCTTTGCTTCCAGCTGTTCTTTGAGGACCTTCAATTCCGTCTCCCTCGAACGAGCCTCGTTTTGAATGATCGTCTGGTATTCGAGCGATTGCTCTCGCGACTTCTTGACGACGGCATTAAGGCGCTTGTTAACGGTTACGATGTTTATATTTTCCGATTTGAGTTTCTCGCAAAGCTGTCGATGTTCGTTCAGCTCGCGGCTTAAGACATCCCATTTTTCGACAAAATTTGCCAGGACGCGCTCCTCATTATCATCATCAGCTTCGTAGGACAGATTCTTGGACTCCACATCGGCAATGTGGACGAGGTGATCCTCACATTGCAATTTCAAAGTTTGCAATTCCTGACGCAATTCCACATTCTCAACCCGCAGTTTCTCGATTTGCTCCTGAAATTCGCACATGTCGCCAACCTTAAGACTTTTTTCTTTCTCAGCAACTGGAGAATCCTCGATGGACGACTGAGCTTTGTCGTTCAGGGAAGAGTTCTTCTCATGGGGAAGTTCTGCTTGGCATGCGAGCTGAGACGTGAACAGACAATTGATTTCGGTCAAAAGAGGGAAGTTGTCGTTGTTCAAAGTGGTAGGTTCGTTGTTGTTCTCTCCTATTGATCGATCTTCGTCCGATGAATGGCGGGCACATTTTTCAGATAATTCTTGGATTTCAGACTTGGACACCATCATCACCGATGATGCGAGTTCGGCGCATTTCATCTTGAGCTGCGAGTTTTCCTTCGAGATCTCATCTATTTTTGACTTCTGACTTGCCATCTGGTCGCGTTGGTCTTCCAGTTGGAGGTTCATGTCCCTCAAGTCTCTCAGTAGCTCCTCGATTCTCCCATTCAATGCTCGCAACTGGTTCAATGAATCCGTTTCGAGTCGAGCTACCTCGACTTTGTCCTCGTTGGCTGCATTAATCTGTTGGTACGCATCCTGAAGTTGCCCGCGCAGCTCTTGAACGAGCTTTTCGTGCCGTTCATTCTGCAGATCGAAAAGGACGTCATGATCTTTCTGAGTGTTTTCCAACTCGATGACTCTCTTCTGCGATAACATCTACAAGTGCGCAAACAAATCATTAATCACTACCGTAGGCTAGAAGCATGTAATATGTAACTAATAGCAGGACATCGTGATTCATGACCATTCTAAAACAAAATGGCGCGCGCAATAAAAAAACAATTTAAATATATTCGAAATTAAAACTATGACGAATGTGAAAATATTCACCAAATCCTTCTTCAATTGCTTGTTAGCTGATGTCGTGATTGCTGCCTGAGCTTCCTGACCTGAAGCATTTTTATTCGCACTTTCCAGTTCCGCCACTTGCGCCCGAAGTCGTTCACAGTCATCAACGAGGATGCTGCACTTTCGATTGGACTCCAAGCACAGCGACTCCGCATCTCTAGTTGTTTTCTCGTACGAATGCATCTTTGCGTTCATCTCCTCCAACTGCAAAGAACACGAACTTAAGATTAGGGTCGAAATTAATAAACATTTTAAAAGTTCTATGGACTCAAGAAAATCCCAAGACAGCCTTGGAGAACGACATTTGTGTTTACGCCTACTAATGTAGATAAGCCTGTCTGGACTGAAGAAATTCTAATTAATTGTACAGAAGCTTGTCTTGAGACTGTCTTGAGTAAGACAGGTCTTGAGGCGTGCATTAGTGTTCCAACCTAAAGTTGGTTAAAAATTAAGAGAAAACAAATAATATCTTGAAAAACCAACTTTAGCTTCAAGCTCCATAGTTATGAGACTTTCATGCCGATTAAATTCATTTTGCTCTTTGACATCAGTGGTTAAAGAAGCCACCTCGTTCTCACTGCGCTTAAGGATTCCTTTTCTAAATAAATCAAAATGGTTAACAAATCATCACTTAATTAAACTCGCAAAAAACCGTGTTTAAAATAAAACTACTTACAAATTACGGTATCGCAATTTCAAATTTTTAATGACCGCGTCTTCAGATCTTATTCCTGATTCCTATTTAGGTAACAAAAGACAAAACATTAGTCACAGAAAATGCATATTTTTGACTTTTCAACAGGTAGGCGTATAAATTCCTCACGTCTGTCTGGCATTGGACGTCTGAATGGTTACTCGAATCTTGATTCAACTCCATCGGGGCGCTGTTAATGCGGTCTGAGCGCCGGCATTTGGTCAATTGTTTAATGTCCAAATCGTCCTTGGCGAACACCGCGTCCTGCCATTTTGCAAACGGATCGAATGCTGGAAAACAAAAATAATTTTTTTTTATTTCAACGCATAACTGTGACGAATATATTTATAGAGTATAATTGTACAACATGTAAAAATATAATATATATGAGATGATATAAGTAAAAATTTAACCGAAAACACTTACGAATATCAGAGCAAGGGAGAGAATCTTCGCTGCCCATCTTTAAGCCTCCAGCCCAGGTCTCACGACGGTTTTTATGGCTCACGTTGACGACACCAGAATTGCTTGAATGGATAATCCTTTGTTTCAGGCTTAGGATTTTAGCTTCTAATTCTAGATTTTTCTTGTTCGACTGTTCAAGTTGTCGCTCCATTTGCGCTTGGTCCTTTTCTTTCTTTTTTAAATCCTTGAAAGTTAAATTAAAATTGAAAAAAAAAAAACAATTTAAGTTTCAGACATTGACTAATCTAGGTCTATTCCCTATGCACCGTACTGCACATGAAGGTAGCTACCTCACGTTCCTTGAGTAGAACTTGAAGTTGCCTGGCGTTTTGTTTCATTTCGGCTTCCTCCGATAAAATCTCATTTACTTCAGGTTTGTTTTCCATCGTCTTAGCTGTGCTTGCGAACTATTCAGTTTAAAAAATATATATCTTAGTGATAGGCTCAGGGAATTTTCTAATTTCTATTCCTTGAAGAGATCCGAGAAATTAAATGTTTATCCAAATTTTGCCTAATCGAAATGTTGGTTTCAAACTTCCAAAATGTAAGTCAAAATCGCGCTTCTTGACCCAAAATCCAAACCAAAATGAACCATAAAATTGATTCAGCACAGCTATAAATTTAGGTTTACTTATTTCACCATATCATGATTAGCGAATATGATTTCTTTTCTTATTTGTACCTTGAGAGTTGAATGGGTCTCTTCAACATGGTCAGGTGTCACTGTGCAAATAATCGATGTTTTAGCATTACCGCCAAGTGACGCTTTCAAGATGCGAGTAAGGTTGGAGTCACGAAAGTTGATAAACTGACTGTTATTAAAAAATATATCCATAAGAAGAAATGTCGATTTGAACTTTTCGAATTGCTTTATCATAATTAATAGGCCTAAAAACTAACTTGTCCGATTGTGTAAGCTTGTAAATGACGTTGCGCAGTGCGAAAAGACTAGCGTTGATTGAGCATCCTTCCTTGAAGTGGCTCCCTGTTGCCCCCATTTGGCCAGCGCGTTCTGATCCAGCCAAATCCACTAAGTTCTGCATTAATAAATAAATAAAAAAAATAGAAATCACAATGTTTTTTTTATTTCATAATAACTTCGAAATTATAAAATAACTGCGTACCAAATGTGACACTCGGACAGCGCCCTCGATGGCGTTGCTTGAATTCCCTTGTGGATGACTACTTTCAACAATCTAGTACGTAAAAAAAATTGAGAACACACTCGGTTGAATATTCTTATTAGTAAAAGCGTATAAAAGATCACGACAAAGTTAGAAAATAAATTAACTTAGCAGTTGCGTTCATATATTAAACACACTAACGGCGACATTTACCACGCTAAATATGGTGTGCGATCTGGAACTCCGTTCGTTCAT
>JAQIYI010001103.1:0-13363 GCA_034700265.1 Polyzonium germanicum
CATTTGTAGCTCTTATCGCTCGTTCGTTGGTGTTCTCTCCATGTGAAACCCGTTCAGATACTGCACAAATATCTAACTATTAAAGTGAAGTCAAAATTTGTCTGCTAAGTCCTAATTACTCACCTTGACTCCTTGAGCCTTCCTAATTATGAAATTATTTATTTAGACACCGGCAGAGTGAGTCATCTGCTGCGCAGTAGTTATTAGCCCATGCCCATCTTGTCCTTATATGGTTTTATGGTTCATGACCTAGTGTTGTTCCAAATAGCTAAGCCTTGGGTGGGCCTACAATTATACAATCCAAACGTATGCTGTAAAGGCGTAGCAGCTGATGATGATCCGCACCGGGGTTGGGCCTAATTATAAGGTGACGCACGTCTTCCACTGTATGCATTTCTATTAGGCCTACGACTAGAAACAGAAAGTATGCGTGGGTGGATCATCATATGGATGGCGAATTTCGAGCTGAGCTATGCGGCGCGGCAACAATTTTATTTTTATTATTTTTTTACAACTTAAAAGTGCCAAAAGTGGTGAGTAGGCCTATACGCTTATAGGCCATCACTAAATTGGGCGAATAAAATTAATAGTTCGTCCTTCAATTCCGTTTTTTGATGCTGAGTGGGTTTGTGCCTAAATTTTATCTTAAAACCATGCGAAGTTTCGATGTTGTGATTGCATTTTTTTTCTTAATATTTGCCATTTGGAAGTTCGTCTATTGCAATTTTATATGTAATTAAAGGGCGTAGGCCTATAGGATCAAGGCGTGTTCTGGCGTTAAAAATAAAAGCTAAAACTAGGATTGGATCACAAAAAAATATATGTGGCGTAAAATAGCCAACTTTCTATCTCTGCTTGTGCATATACGTACATGTATATCTAAGCTCAAATTGAAATACTTTACATTTTATATCTCTTGTTTGTACCTATCTCAAGCCATCATGGAAAGAACATTTTTATATCTTTGCTTTTAATGTGAACGCCAAAAAGTCAAACAAAAACAGCTCTGGCTGATCTTCTAGGCCTAGCTCAACAAATTAATGTTTTAGCAATTTACCCTTTAGTGTGAATGCGCCGTTAAAACATAAAAACCTAAATTGAAATTAGACTCATGTTGTTGTTTCTTGCAATTAGGTCTACTCTTAAAAGTTTTTTGCGAAATGTGATTAAATTAATCGCGTTGTGGTTGTTCTCTAATGTTTACAAACCTCATTTTAAAGTGGCAAGAACTACTGAGAGGATAATTGTGAAAATAATTTAATCAACATTAAGTCGAGCAAGAAATTGCCCCAATTACCGGTTTTTATAGACAAATTCGGCTATAATTTAACAAAATAAAAGGTCATGACACATACAGGATTCGAACCCACAGATGCATGTTGAGGGGCGACCTCACGCCGCAGACGCGTTACACGGAAGCAGCAGTTTTACCGGAAGTGCTTCGGAAAATTGAAAGAAAAATGCACCAAATTTCAGAAAATTGTAACTCAGCTATTTATGCTCCGACTTTATTCGAATAAAGTATGATTATATATAAGTATGATTATTATAACAAAAAATAAAATTTGAAATAATTAAACCAAAATAAAAAAACGTTTTTTATACCGGACTGTCCCTTTAAAATCAGTTGATTTTCCCATAAATGTGCATTTCATATTTTTAATAGGATTATTGACAGAGGTATTTTGGCCCATAAGCCTACATTGCAGGTTATTTTCTCATAATATGCTTTAGTTTTCCTCCACTCCAGCATTGTCTGTACAATCTGGACTTGCATTTCGTCCTAATTCTCTTGATGAATTCTATATACATGTATAAGTAGCCGCTGACACTTTTGTGCCGATGTTAAGTGGCGTATCATAATGTTTATTTTTACAAGTCTGAAATTAGACCTACAGAAAAATAGGCCTAATTAAGTGCGGGCAGAAATAAGCAGAAATAAAAAAAATAACATTCAACCAAGAGAGGTTGGAGGAATAAGACGTAGGGGGAAAGGGTTCATTTGAGGCTTTGCTTTTGTGAATCAGAGCATGCACTACAAGTAGCCTACAACATGGAATAACATTATATAATTTTGAACACTTTGAAGTTTGAACACCTCGATCCTATTCAACGAGTTCAATATAGGCCTACATGTTCATGTATGGCAGTAGCAGTGTAGAAGCTATACATGTACACTTGTACAGTTGTATCTTGACATATGTGCAGGCCTAAGGAAGGCCTACTGAAACGGCTGTCATGGGAAAATCAAAATTTGTCTTCTTTTAATTCAGAAGAGAAATTGGAAGACGATCATTGTAGAAAAAAAACGAGCATTAAAATTTCCAAAAGAAAAAAAATGTTAAGATTTTTTAAAATTGATTTTATCCAAGAAAAACAAAGTTTATTTGAAGAGAGGTCACATTATTATGTGTTTTTATGTGTGGCTTCTTTAGAAACAGAAATTAAATTTTAAACTACAATTGTCGTCTCAGGAATGGTGAATGGAGTGAAAGAAACGAATAAAAACATAAGTGTTTAGATCTACAATTTTGGCCTATACACGCAAATTATATGTAATTTCATTGAAAGAAAAAAAATAACAGGCCTATGCTCATAGAAGTAGCTGAGGCCTAGGTCTCTATAGTAGCTGACAGTATAATGACGAAAATTATGAACAGAAATTAAACCAATTATACACCAAATTAACTGTGAGGCCGTCGGCCATTGTAGAAAGAAAATAATTGAGTAGTTGATAGCCGCGATTGAAAAATTACTAATTTTATAATCGTTGTTTTTCTATAATTTTTTTTCCTATCGTTTTCATTTTTTTACAGGGTGGTTACAAATTGGAGTTACTCAACGCCGAAGGGAAGCCATGGATGGACTTGACTCCGGCCACCGGAAACAGCGAGTTCATTCGAGAGGACACCACGTAAGTCTCATACATGAGTGATGAATCGTAGCTATAATGGCCCGTTAACAATAAAAGCTAAGTGATATCAACCTTAAAGGGGCTACTCAAGTTCTGAAAAATATTTTCCAAATCGGTTGTTTCGTTCTCCAGCGTCTCCTGGTGCGCGTGCCTGGACAAATCTCGACGAGCAAAAGTCGACGATGTGACGACATTATTTCATCATTGAGGCCACAATGGTCAATCGCGATCCTCGTTGATGCAATATCAGTAGTTTAGTCTCATCGTCGACTTTTCTCGAGGACTTCCATGTCCAGAACCGCTCACTCAAACATGCAAAAAATGGGAAATGAAAAAAATTAAATTCAAAGAAAAACCCCATGTCATGTGTTGGCTCACACATTTCAACTTCCGGAAAATACCTGGCGCGCCATCTAGTGGCGTTTTTTGTAAACTGCTATTTGCTTAATATCGCCCTCATGGTGAAGATCGCGCTCGAGCGGACGACGATCGAGTAAACGATCGGAGCATAATTGCTTGTGAACCGGAAATACGTACCGTCGCCGGAAGTTCTAATGTGTTGTCATGATTTGGCGCCAAATTTATCCCGTCATCTGCTAGTTCAAATGTTAATTTTTCGCATGTTTGGGTTATAGTGAAGAACGAATCAACCGAATTGAATATTTTTGCGAAAGAGGTTCCAGAAATTCATTAATGTGAGTTTAATTTATTCAGATTTGTCAACAAAGATCTTGAATTACCCTTAAACATGAATACGCGTTCGCAGTGTTACAATTTATACATTATTACATTTTCTTTAGTCAACCCCTTCTCTGCGCGCTTGTAACAAAATGGCGCTTATTTTTTTTTTCTCCCCTACCCACGTTTGAATAACAAAGTAGGAAATTAAAGCCGCCAAGAAATCAATCAAAATCACAAGCTGTACGTGAGGCCTAGAGTAAATGCTAGCTTGCCTCGACGTCGTCTACACAATCAAACGTAATGTAAACTAGTGCACGATTTTGCGATCATCGAGGCACCGTGGCGGAAGTCAATCATTACATGATCGCGCCAATTACTGTTAAATTATCATTGACGTGCACACATGTAGGCCCTACTGAGAAAATGTCGACGTATAACGATCTCACGTCGAGGTCGTCATTTTGGAAACTTTTAGAATTTCGTTTCGTTTCGTTTCGTTTCGTGCAATATTGTAGTCTCAATTATAGAAAACCTAGAATTAGATGGGCGGAGAGCTAGAGATCGCCAGCTCTGAAGTTATTTAGCGATGCCGGACATGTTTCTGCATGAATGGCCGCCGTCGCAGCCGCCAAAAGCTAAGACAACAATAAGTTAATAAAGGCCTTGTCTCGAAGAAGAAGAATTACTCAAAATTGGTATATGTTGTAATCGTTGAATCACGATTTGTGAAAAGGATACACGCAATATGTGCAATGTCACTTGACGATCTTGCAGCAAGGCCATCATTTACGCTCGTATTAATTTTATTACATTATGATGGCCATGCATGCATGCAATCATCCCAAGTAAGGCGCAATCATATTGATGTGCAATATTTGAGTGTACCTTGCTTCAGCGGCCAGATGCATGGCGCTGGTTCCAAGTTGAACCTTTCAATGCCAGACCGACAATTAAAAGATTAAATCATCATTCATTAATTATAATAATACAAATATACAGTCAGGACTCGAATGCTACAAATTGCATGTTCTGTTGATTATATGCAGACGGCTGGGACGCTACTGATAAATGCCTTTTGAAATCCCTGAATCCAAACCAGGAAATTTATTTAGCATATTATTGCATATTATTCTGATCCAAACCACCAAATCTTATTGCATATTTGGATATACATTTTTGCATATTTTCATTAATCTTTCTACAAAGTGGACAATTTCTATAAAATAATTTGCATTGTGCAGTTTATTTCAGATTTTATTTGGCATATTTTTGCATATTTCCCTGCAGCGACAATTTACGTTACGTACAATTTGCCAAGTTACTATGCAGATACACATTTGCACAATATATACTTGTACATGTATGATGATTAGGCATATTTTAATTAAGATTTAATAAATAAATAATTGAACCATTAAATATATTGCATGATTCGCAACAACATGCAGCCTTGTCTGTAGTTGTTACTTCACCAACCAGAATCAGATGGCGCTGAACTTATTAATATTACACAGAAGAATTGCATTTTTTTTTACAAATTAAGACTTGATGAAACATCAAATAGGCCTAGCTGAAGCCGTCCTAGTCCTACCATGTACTTCCTCGTACTTAAAGGACATGCCTGTCCGCTACTAATCTAACCTTGAATAAAAATTGAAAAAAATCTCAACAGATTTTTCAAGGTCATGACCAGAATTTTAGACGCAAATTAAACGGAAATTGTACATATAAGTATGCACGAAGCGCATCCATTTCCAAGTAGGCCTAGGCCCGCCTAAAAGTAACTGCAGATATTGTACATTACCTAGCAGCAGGCCTATATTATGGGGATAATATCATGCGTCATTCAACAACAAAAGTCTCTTGCATTTTGAGTTTTTTGGCCTTCATCCAAGAAGAAATATTGATAAACAATTTTTTGAATAGGCCTACAGCTAGAGTACCGTAGTTTAGATTTTTCTTTCTTAACAAATTTCTAAACTTTTGCGGTGATTTCATTGAAGCGAGTGATTTCAAACTACAGCAAAATGGCGTATACTTTTTGAAATACATGGCGTTATTTGATCTTATAAGCCATTTTATATTTTATAAAACGGCTTTAAGTTCGCTTTAATAGTAGCCAATTCTAATAAGCTTAAGCAGCTTTAGCTATTTTTAGGCAGTTATAACTAAGCGACAGCTAAGCTACATAGGCCTATGTGAGCTCAGATCTGAGCTCACATAGGCCTATGTAGCTTAGCTTAACTAGGTTTATAACTACCATTGATAAATCTAAAACAATGTAAGATAATTAAGTTTAAAGCAAAAGAGGTGTTAAGAATGTCGACATTCGATATGGCTGGTTTTATTTTACGCGTTCACAGTAAAAGCAAAGATATATAGTGGGCGATTTGTGGAATGACAGAGAGAGTGCCCTCAAAACAAGTTATTAGAAGCTCCGTAAAAAATGAAATGTATTTCAATGCAAGCTAATTACCCGGTATATTGTCTCTGGTTCGTTAATAGGCCTAAGTCGGATATTTTGAGCTACATGTACAGGTTCTTGTTATAGCTTTTACTGTCGACCTCGCCTTAGTATTAAGTGGTGATTTGATTAATTTGATTAATTAACTTAATTATATTTCCCATATGCAAACAGAGCCCAACGATATCAGGTGCGCGTACCGCAAAGTCTGTCGTGCACCGGCTGCACCATCCGACTGAAACGGGAAGCCGTCGAGTGGGCAAACAACTACACATTTTGGAGTTGCGCCGATGTCGACATTGTCCGCGGTAGGTCTATTGTCTAGTTGTCTACTCGAGCTACTGTGTACCAACAATCGTATCAAAATCACACCTTGGGCGTACCTGTATCGACTACTGCAATTATTCGCGGTGTCGTATTTAATTGGCGTGATTTTTTTTTAATTCTTTCTTTTTTGCGATGTTCAATTTAGGCGACGCCTACGTCGAGAATTGTTTCGGACATGGAAAAGTTCGTGACGGCGCGTGCGTTTGCGACCAGTTATTTTCTGGACCACGTTGTCAATACAAAGGTGAGGAATTTTTTCTCTTGAATAACCCTAATAGACGAATTATTCTACCGTACGAATTTACACGTACATTAGACGTTAAATTCGCATGCGAACTCAGCGAATGAACACTTCTGACCATGTGAGAAAAGAAGTCAAGTACGTGATGAGTTCGCATACGAATTTAACGGAAATTCGCAGCGAAAGTCGCGTCCAGGGTATAACCAGCTTAAGGGTTAAGAGTAAAACTTGAACGCGACTTGACAGTCGTAACTCCATTACGGAGCCCTATATCACATTGGAAAGACAATCTAACGTATGAAAACGGTCGCAACTCAATGAGTTAGACATTTTCAATTCAAGGCAGTCACAATTCAAGACAGTCTCAACTCAAGACAGTCTCAACATAAGAGTCAAGACTCAAGACGAGATTCAAGATAGTCTCAGAGAGTATCAACCCGCAAGTCGCTTTCAAGTATTCCTTAAGACCAATAGTTAACCTTAAGGGATACCATGCAGCCATAGTCTAGTTAATTACCGGAAGCGACACTAGTAAAATCGGTTTAATTTGATCATCAGACGAGTGCTGGGAGGACAACGATTGTGGTGAACGTGGAAAATGCGTCAACATAGACGCAACTTCTTACCCCAAGAAGCAGTGCTACTGTCAACTGGGCTGGTTTGGAGATGGGTGCAAAAAAGGTAGGCCAACAATCAAGATACCGATTCTAGATTTATAGAAATCAAGTAGGTTCATAATTAGTTACAAATTAAAAACTACTATTTTTGTGCGCCTTTCAACAGAATCTAGCATAAAATCGACTGATATGAACTTGAAGCAACACCACAGCAAGGAACTTTCGCCGGAATTTACCCTCTTCTGGAGAATACTGAAGGCGGAAGCGGAAATCGAAGTTGTCATGCAAGTGAGGACGACTACTTACGTCTCCATAGGATGGAGACCCAAAGGTCCGTAGACATGCAGGATTTTATTTCGGCATTTAATCCATCATGGAAAAGAAATTTTTAGAATAAAGATTCTATTCTGGACGTGGCAAAATTTTATTTTTAGGAACGACTTCTGACTGCAAGGCATTTCCTCCGATCGACGACAACGTGGCGTCGAGCATCGAAATCGAAGGAATTGCAGAACCAGAATCGGAACCAGGGCCAGGCCAACCGATTGCTAACGAAGATGGAGTGCATTCAACGTCTCCGTCGAAGACGTCATCACCTGCGCTCTTCAAACGTCAGTTTGATACTAAGCTATTTCCTTACATTTTTCCATATTTTTCCGGAAATTTGAGACCTTCAGTTGGGCAAAATTGTTTCATTTTGTTTTGTTCTGTTACTGTACGTACATACAACGTCGTAATTTGTTCCAGCAGCTCACAGTGGAAATGCCACAGAGGTTCATGTCGACGAGGAGAGACTGGTCGAAGGAACTGCCGAAGCCATTCCATACGACGAATCCAAATTCCTGGAAGGCCGCACAGTGAAGAACACCACCAGCAGCAGCATCACAACAACAACTGCAAAACCAAAAATTACAACTACCGATGGCACAAAAGCTGACACGTCCAATTCTAAACTGATTGGTGGTGGAGACATAAGCGAAGAAGTGATCAGCGGAAGTGCGGATCACGCGATTGACGAAACGGTGGCCGAGAGTAAAGGCCATTTGGTCACTCTTGGAGCTGATTCGAACAACAAGAATGCTGAACAAAGACCTGCTGGATCGGCGGAAGAAGCTGAAGTCAAGGAGGATGAAAACCACCATCCGCGAACTTCGTCGTCATCTAGTGGAGCAGCCGAAACAGCCGTCCAAGATGGCGAAGTAGTTTACGGATTCGACGAAGGACAAGTGGAATACTCGTTCAATGTCCACACGACTGCAGCGACAACGACATCGAAATCATCATCATCATCCAGAGTTAAACGTGAACAAAAGTCGTCAGAAAACTCTGCGACGACGACGTCTTCCAAAGATCCACCAATCCGTAATCCGAAAGCGGAGCCGGACACAGATCCACTGGCTGCTGTTGGCTCGACTCAGCGGAGGAGGTTCGCGCGAGGTCCTTACACGCCCAAACTAGATTTTCATCCGATGGACTGCACGGACATCGTCACCGGAATGGTGCGCGACGGCACCTACAGCAGAGTACGCGATCAGTACACCAGAGATAGATCGACGCCACGAGAGGACGCCTTCTGGGGCGGAAGCGACGGTCTTACGATGGCCGGTGGTTTCGAGGCTGATGGCTTGACCACTGTTTTCTTCAGGCGATCGCTCGCCGGTATAATTAATTAATTAATTGATTCTCCTTCTATTAACTAAGCTAGTCGCATGTAGGGCTAGTGCAACTAATCTTTAAATAATTTCTTTAAAATCATTTCTTTAAAATAGTTTTGTTTAAATTGTTACTTCCAATTACAGCAATTTTTAAATGACTAGGCCTACCGTAATTTTAATTATTTAGTTTTATATGATTAGGCCAAACATGTAAAACTTAATTTTTTTATTTTATTTCATGTACGCTCGTATTTTAAATTCATATCTTACCATTTTTTTCCCATTTAATTTAGTCTTAATTTAGTTTATTTTTATGCTCTTTTAGAATCTTTTATTTATTTATTTCATTTTTACTTTCCTCTAAAAGTTTCAACATTTTTTTCTACAATATTAGAAAGGCAAACACTGATTCCAAAAAAAAATATCGATGTTTTCTTATTGATTTCACACCTAGGCCTACATGTACCATAAAACTTTTTCATTATTCTCCATGTAGCGTTTGACGACACTGATCAAAGCATCCTAAAAGGTCAAATGCATGTGATCTGGGCGAAAGGTCAGGAGCAAGGATCGTACGTGCATTCGCCTCCTTCCGGCCTGGAGAAACGAGACTTGGAGCCGAGCGAGCCCAATTTCTATCGGGCTGACGAATTCAAATACCACGGCCATCGAAGTCAACGTGGCGTTACTACCATCGACTTTCTCGGTGAATAAAAAATAAAAATTACAATGATCCTTTAAAGGGGTATTAAATAGTTCGCTCGATAAATTTCTACAGTATATATTGTTGAACGTTCAGGCGAATCGAAACAGAGGAAACTGACGGACAATGGACACGGCGAATTCAAGACACCGTCCAGCTGTTCGGTGGACGACTGCGAATACAGAGCGACTTGGGAATTGGATGCGTCCAAGGACGAGATCATTTTCACCGTCTCAACCAACAATTCGGACAAGTGGACGGGCATTGGATTCTCCAAGGACACAAAGATGGTGACCTTTTAATTGACTGAAATATTAGGCATTCGGTAATCTAAAATAAAAAATAAGGCCAAATTGAGATCCTTATTACTAAATACTAAAATTAACTGTATTAAATATTAGGCTATTGAAATCAATATTGGATGAGTGTAAGACATTTTTGGTTGATTAACAGCCTGGAACAGACGCCATATTGGGTTGGGTCGACGACTCGGGTCGGACATTCGTCATGGACACTTGGATCGACGGATATTCGACGCCGATACTTGACGAGAGCCAGGACGTGTTCGGATTTAGAGGAACGAAAATCAACGGCAAAGTGACGCTCATCTTCAAGAGGAAACGCAACACGGGCGACACGAAAAATGTAATTGAAAATCCCATGACACGTTGCTTAAACTCACTTACAAGTGTACATGGAAAAATTGTGATATCGATTATCTCGACTCAAGAAAATTCCAAGACAGGCGGGACAATGTAAAGCAATAGAGATAAGGTGTATAGCTGTATCGACTCTTTGAGAAAAATTCAAAGACTAACTACTTAGAACAGAATTGGCTAAGAATTTCGGTCTTGAGGCGTGATTCCACCATTGTTATGAGTACGGTAAATTAAGGCTTAGTAAGTTTTTTTTTTGTCCATTACATTTAAGGATCTTGCCTTCACGGACACCACATGCTTGTATCTCGTTTTTCCACACAATGGCGGCGTCTTCAACGCTGTAAACAAGAAGATTCGTCAGCACGCGGCCACGCCGATCGTGTCGGACACCAAGATTTGCATCGACGGAACATCATCCATAAAGGGTGAGTCGATAAAGTAGGAGTTTTTTCTAATTAATGGACACAGGGCGCTAGGCCTATAAGTAGCTATTGTAATTGCACGCGTATATCGCCAAATGCAAGATTAATTGCGCAAGATAGGGAAGTTAGAGCCCTAGTAGAAAGCTCGTTATTGTTCAGCCGAAAGTATAGGTTTATCTTTGGCGTCAATTATATTCATCAAAATTTTCTTTTATTTTTTCCAGACAAGGATGAAGTGTCGTCCAACGTGCTCGTAAATAACGTGGCCATCGAATCTTCGTCCGGCAGTAGCGCTCCGGTCGTTCCTGCGCCTCCGTCCGACGTCGGAGGCGATGTCGAGGCCGAGCGGGCGACCACCGTCGCAGCGGCGGCGGGAACAACCCCGCGAACATTGTACGAATACCTGGTGGCCATCAGACTTCCCAATCAGACTCTGGGCGATGCCGTCGAGCGAGGCATCGACTTCGAGATGCTCATCATGGAGCACCTCAAGGCCTACGTAAGATATATCAAGTTCGCCTGCTAAAACCTCCGAAATTAAATAAGAAAAATACAAATGCGCGGATTAAGAACATTTTAGAATTAAAATTTTATCTCTAGATGACCGATGCTCTCAAGCGCATCAAAGGCTTCGAAAAGGTCGACGTGGCTGCACTCGAAAGGTAAAATATGTGTGTTTCACAAATTACGACGATCTGTGCATGGTGTCCATGACCTTGAAAATTACCTTTTGTTCGGTATTTAGCGAGAAGAACGAGTCTCGAGTGGTGGCAAAGCTTCGTGTCTACTTGGATCGTGGACAGCACCTGCACAATGACGACGTCAATGACGATAACGTCGTTGGTAGTAGTCATCGGGTTGGCAATTGGCCCGGAAAAACAGAGGAACTGAGGCAGGTCCTGAACGAAACCATCATGAAGGGTCGCGTGGGAAGACTCGTCGTCGATCCATCGTATCTGATCGTCCAACCTCCAGCCGAATTAGGCAACTTTTCTCTCTTTGCTTTTATCAAATAGTCAACTCATTTTTTTTTTTTCTTCAAATTTCAATTTTTATAAAGATTTCCTTTTTCATTTAATGTTGGTTTAATTTTACAGCTGAAGACTTGAGCGTCTCGGTGAACAGCAAAGTGAGAGGTGAGTTTTCACCCTTGATCAATTCGATCTTCCCTATTTTGAGTTGATTGCAGGCGAAACCTAAACTTGACATTGTGAACTTTTTATTTTGCAACAGAGAGAGGTGCGGACAATGAGACGATGTTGCTGTACGTGGTCATCGCCGCCGTCGTTGCGCTCGGACTCCTGCTCGTCGTGCTCATAATCTGCACCATTTGTCGCAATAGAGCTGCTCGAAAGGCGAGAATGTCCAAAGTATGTTTACGTTAAGTGTGCCGACTTATTGACCTTGTGTGACTCGAGAGGTTGGCTCTCGCCTGCTAAATCAACGATTTAATTTTTAAAAAATGTAAACGGATTTCAGGATCGTTTAATCGCTGCTGGTGGCTGGAAGGACTACGCCGCCGCTTCCGGTGCCGAGGGTTACAGTTACGAGAATTTCGGCGCCACCGAAGAGACGCCGCCCAAGAGCCACAACAAGCACTCGACGATGCAAGTGGGCGGCGGCGGCGGCGGCGGCAGTGGGTCGGAACGAAACGGAACGGCCCGAGGTTCGTCAGGCGGTGGTGGCCACAATCATGCTAGAGGCAATAGCCATGCGGAGACGAGGTCGTTGCACAGGAACAACAAAAATGGGGTGGTTGCAGCAGGAGCGTCGTCGTCGTCGGCGGCGGCGGCCAACAATGTCGACCGCCATTACACGCGTCGAAGCGAGAGTCTACCCAGGCCGATGATGGGCGCTTCGGGCGGAGCCGGCGACAGGTCGGCCGGTTCGAGGCCGTCGTCGGCCACCAGCTTGCATCCGCAAGGACAATTGCAGCCCGACTTTTATTTCATGCCCAGTCAGAGGCGGTACTCGGGCGAGGTGGTCAGAGTCTACGTAGACTACAACAATCCCAATTACACGGGAAAGTGATATTTAAGTTCGACCTAATGTTTCCTGTACAATATGTGCGAACTGGAAATGTGCGTGTCGTCTGCTATCCACCATTAAAGGGAAATCGAGTCAACATTTAAGCAACTGCCATTAAAGAGAAATGTGGTCGCGATTTAACATTTGAGCGCTGCAGCAGCAGTTCAAAGCGGTGAAGAACTGAAGATGTGACTTGTGAAGTCTTGAAAGGTGGAGATGAAAGGTGGAGACCAGAAATCTGGATTTGAGCCGGGACTTTACGTGCAAATAAGCAGGATCGCATGCAGTTCACCTTGAATTCAATGTGTGAATTAAATTAGGCCTTGCCTAATTAAACTTTATTTTATTAGTTTTCAAGTTTCGTTCGGAGGTAGTTTGCCTTTTTTTTCGACTTTTTATCGTTTCAATTGCAATATTTGTTGAGTTTTTGTGTAAAAAACATGCCCAGGCCTATAGGTAAGCGTACTGATCCCCCCAGGCCTAACCCAATCTCTAACATGTGCTCTTTCTAATTTATTGCTGCTGGCCAGCATTTTTATTACCGTACTTTCTTAATTAAATTCTACTCACCATGTGGCGCGCGGACGATATAATTAAGTGGTATGAAATGGGTAGGAAGAGTATTAATAAAGTATGACCTTGAAAGTAACTT
>JAQIYI010001104.1:0-13362 GCA_034700265.1 Polyzonium germanicum
TTCCAGGGAAAATGAATCATATGTAAACCAGCTAGTCTACGTCATTTAATTGCATGTACGTTAGTAACCAGAGAACATTAATTTGACCTGCTGCCCCACAGCAGTGAGGAGAAAGCCCGCAAAAAAACTAAAAGAATAAAAGAACAACAGAAGCTTGCTAATTCAAGTATAATATGGCACACGGCCATTGACCCCCAATTTACTCTCATACTATTTATTTTGGAGTACTTTTATTGTTGTACCATAGCACCGTACGCGACCGTTGCCTACGACGACGACACCACTGATTCGGATCAAGCGGCAAGATTAAGCAGTGTGTTGAGCAACAGTAGCAGCTTTACTAATGACGCCACAAGGTTCTCAGAAACGATAACGCAATCGACTACATGGCGTTGGCCATCTGTGGCATAAAGGCGCATCTCTGTCTGGACGATGAGGAATTTCTGATAGGACGAGTGGAAATTCGTTCCGTTTCCACTGGAACTTGCCTAATACGTCAGGAATCGTTGCAGGTAGAACCTGTTGTATTAGACTCAAGTTACCAACAAATTTTCTGTATCTCAGAAATATTTTTCATTTATCCTTAACTTTAATGATTTGTTTTCTTTCTTTTCAAATGCAGGATACAGCGTTAATTTATACGCTGACAGGCTGTTTGATAGTCTCTCAAAAATTGATTGACAAAAACCAACAGGTCACGTTGTATCACTCGAACCCTGGTGAAGTGATCTGTGGGCTCGCAGTAATTTCTGCACAGCCTTCGTGGTTTACAGTTCGAGCAGGTTAATCGAGCCGCGTTGCCATACTCGGAAAAGTAAACTTTTACTAGTTCGCTTTTGATTTGATTTCCAAATTTAATTCCATCAAACTGTACCGTAGGGCTACTGTTATTATCATTGTAATTAATTTACATTTTAATTGCATTTTTTATTAAGAATCATGCGTGAGCATCCAAGAATCCTACTTCCCGCTGCGACTTCCATCATTCGACGCATGTCGCCGTTCGTCAGACAAATTGACTTTGCTCTTGACTGGAAGCATATCGAGTCTGGAAAAGCGCTCTACAGGTCTCATAGCACGATCTAAGACGATCATTTACTGTTATTCTTTATGTTGAACTCAAAATTCTCTTCTCTCCTTTGCAGCCAAGACGATCCTTCTGAGTGCATGTACATTGTTTTGAGCGGTCGTTTGCGTTCGTTCATTAGGCACGCAAATGGCAAGAAGGAGTTTATCGGCGAATACGGCAAAGGCGACATTATCGGCATTGTAAGTTTTAAAATATAGGTTACCGGTATTATAAAAGTGCGACTCCATGAAATCTATCTTTGAAATATGATTTATTTTGAATAAACAGGAGGAATTGTTCACCCAGACAAAGCGGTCGACGTCTATTATCGCGGTTCGTGACACTGAACTTGCAATCATGCCTGAAGGACTGCTGAACACAATCATTTGCAAATTTCCTAAGGTTTTCATTTCTTACATATCTAATACACTTGTATTTTGGTAGTTCAGCATTAGTCAAATTTTGAAATTGAGCATGCATTATATTTCATCTTTAGGTTGTCTATCGTTTAGTCCATCTGTTGAGCCATCGTATCCACGGATCTTGGCAGCGTGGAAGTTTAGGTAGGCTTCAACGGGGCTGATGAATTTGGGTAAATAAGTAAAAAACGGGTTCATTTAAGAAACATCATAAGAGCAAGGCCGTCCCTAGTTTTATATTTTTATATTTTTTATAGTTTTATATTTTTTAAGTTTCATAGGATTTTTAACTGTTTTAGTTTAATATTTTTTTAAAACCAGAATTAATCAATTTTTTAAATTTTAATTCGTGATTATTATTAAAATGTTTGTAGAAGTGGCGCCGACGAGGCCAAGTACGTCAAATTACTCAAGTGTCGCCATCTTGGCCGTCAATGAGAACGTCCCTCTGTCTGCATTCGCCATGGAACTCCATCACTCAATATCCCCAATTGGCAACTTTTCTTATTACAAGTTGTTTGATTGCAGTCTTCTTAGCAAAGCTAACAACTTGAGGTATCTTTAATCACCAAATTCAGGTCGTTCGATCCGATTAACTAGCGACCTGATCCTAAAGATGCTTGGCGCATCAGTTCTCGATCGCAACAACGAGTTCCGGTTGTCCACTTGGCTCCGCCAGCAAGAAGACCATCATCACGTCGTTCTCTACCAGTGCGACGGAGCTTTGACTCCGTGGACGCGTCGGTGCATTCGACAAGCGGACGTGATTCTCATCGTTGCTCTGGCCGAGCAAGAACCAACTGTTGGCAAGGTACGCCTTACTTCCGGTTGCGGTTTTTTGTCTTTCAATTTATTAATTTTTTTTCTGTGTTTTAAAACAGATCGAGGAGGAGTTGGAAGCTTTGGCGATCCGTACGCAGAAGCAATTGATTCTGCTTCACAGGGAGGATGCGCCCAGGCCACGCGATACCGTGGCTTGGTTGAACATGCGTTCTTGGTGTTCGTCGCATCATCACATCCGCTGTCCGAAGCAAATATTTGCGGAGAAATCGCCGCCGAAATGATGAATGAGATTTATTCAGTTGGTCTACTTCAATGTTACTTCAAGGCGGGTAGCTCATAACTAACTTAATTTGTTTGCTCAATCAAGACCGGAATGTACAACTCTATGGATCAGACCGAGCCAAACATCCATTCCGATTTCAGTCGCCTTGGTCGTTTCTTAACTGGCACCTCGATTGGACTCGTCCTCGGAGGCGGTGGAGCGAAGTACTTAGATTTGCTGAAACTTATTACTTCATCAGTTAACACTGTTGTGTATACGCGATATAATCTTTCCACTGAAGACTGCAAATGTTATGTAATAATGTTTGATCGTGTTTGCAGAGGCTGTGCTCACGTAGGCATGATTCGTGCCATCATTGAGGCAGACATAAAGATAGATATGGTTGGCAGGGTGTCGATTGGCGCCTTTATGGGCGCTCTGTGGTGCATGGAGAGGGACTTGACGACCTTCACGCAGAAGGCACGTGAATGGGTATGAAATGGTATTTAATGTGTTTCCAGTCTGTCATTTCATTTCCGACATGGAATATTTGGCGACATCGCGTTCTCGACGTTTCTTTGACGCCGACCTGGATAGTGCGGGACAGTTCCCGGCCAATTCCGGCCGACTGGCCAGTTTTCAACCCGGGATACTGCGGCCTGCGATGCTTCTTCGGCGTCCACCTGGTCGCTCCAGCTGACAGTCTTGGGTCGGTCGCTGGACATCGCTGAGGTTGATTCTGGTGCTGATTCCAGCGCCATACCGTCGCTCTCGTTGTCGATGATGAGGACGTCGACGGATTCATCGTCGTCCGACTCGTCGATCACGATGGCCTTTTGATGATGCTCGTCGTCCATTACTGGCCTGCTGCTTGGGCCAGCGACCTCGATGTCGTCGAGCGTCTCTTTGGGGCAGCACGCGTCGAGCGCTTCATAGGCTGCTGCGGCGGCCGGCAATAGCTGACTTGGCGGCAGGCTTTGGAGAGTCTCGGCGAGCCGTCGTACCCATGGCCAGCCTCCCAACGTCCGGTACAGGCTCATAGGACAGTCGGCAGTGGTGGGCTGGTTCTCCGACCAGTCCATTTCACCATATGCGTCGGGGTGGACGAAGTGCGGGAGATTTACTCCGCTCACCCATCTTTCCGGAAGTCCAAAAATGTTCAGTATACGCGGACCTAGCGCTGGCTCGACTTCATCCTCAAGGATTCAGATTGTCGTCCATCGGTTGTAGTTACCGACGATGAACGGACCATTGATGCATCCGTGCACGGGCCGAGTTCCCACTGGGGAAGCAAGAAATGCTTCCCAGTCTAGGCCTCGCCGACGTGCGTCATTGACGAACAAACGATGGGCCTCTGCTAAAGACCGTGACATGTACGCAATTTCTAGCGTGCGGTCCAGTTTCATTTTGATTAAGTGGCCATTCGGTGTTAGCAATGCCACTTGGTTGTCAACCACTTTGATTTGGCGGATTTTATTGATCTCGTCAAACAAATTTGGATCGGCTTCCGGTGCCGATTTGATTTTTCGCAAAGTATCGGGCGATAAGGCCGATACCTGCGCGTTCACCTCGAGAGCAACGTCTCGGGTGACGCAAATCAATAGAACAGCCCGTGCCAATAATTAGGCCGGTACCTGCGATACAGTCTTTTTGGCCGCCTCTACTTCGTCAAAATGGCGGCCTGCCATTAAATTAATTACAGGGGCCACCGTTTTACGGGTGGCCAAGCCTGTTTCTACGCTATATGCTTTAAATAATGCCATACATGGCTCGATTAGATCGTCGGCGCTTACTACCTTGATGTGATCTTTGCCTGCGGCGAGCGTCGCACGATGCTGTTGAGCCTCAGGTCCGCGGAACATCACAGCTGGCCTTTCAGCCAGCTGCGGCTCGCGGGACCTGCCATCGACGCTTGAAGATGACGATACCGTGGCGGCGACGGCTTCCGGCGGCGGGTCAGGGTTACCCTCTTCCTGCTGCCGGCGCACGTCGTCCCATGTCACATCGAGATCGATGCCTTCGTTGCCACAGCGTTGGCGTTCGGCGTTCCAGGCTGTGATGTCTGCGTCGGAATGCAGCAGTGGATCCATTATTAGTGGCCACTCTTCGCAGATACGTCGATAGGCCTCGTTCGCCGTGAAAAACTTTTCATTTTTGGACGCCATTTTTGTTGGTGCAAGAGATAAACTTTTCTCTAAGCTGGTAGGGTGAACAACCTTGCAGGCAGAGAGAAAGTTTGCGAGTGAGGAAGGGGGAACTTTTCTTGTGTTCCTCCGCACTACTCTCGCACCCCACACAAACGCATCACGCTCATAGGCTGTGGTGGATCCGTGCGCGCCGCGATCGCGCACTGTGCGGCGTGGCTGCACACGCCGCTCCACAGTGATCGTCTGCTGTGGCGGTTTCTTTGAATTTTGCAAATTCTTCTTGACCTTTTCTGCAAAGGTCCTCTCAGTCGTAACTTCCGTGTTACTCAGAGTAACTGGCGGGCGAATCTGTTTAGCTTCATCCGCCACCTTAGCTCTTAGCATTGCCAAGGCGGCTCAGTACAACTCTAAGTGAACATCATTGGGCACGAAATATATAATTTGTCGGACTGTAGTGGTGGTTCTGTTTTTCTTCCACCACTTGGCCGCTGTTGCCACGGCAACGTTGGCGGCTCGTTCCCATGGGAACCCGAAAACTTCAGTCGCTATGTATGGAAATGCGATGGACTGTAGGTTGTTACTACTGGCAAGTGTCAATGATGATTCATAACATCTGGCCAATTTACGTGTGTTCGTCTCGGGGACCCACGGTATGGATCACAAAGCCACAAGGTAAGTTGTACGCCTGCGTGATTTTTGCATATCCGGTTTTACAACCTCCGAGCGTTCGACACTCTTGGAGAAGTCTCGGCCCGGCATCACTGTGAATCAAACCATCGATTCCGCCGCCTCCAAGTAAACTCTCGTGGGCGGCGTTCACCATGGCATCACCGTCAAATCATAGTAAGTTTCCTTTGACAACGCGCAGGTCACAAACTACTGGGCCTCCATTTAGGCTTTGCTCAATTGCCAGTACAGGCTTCTCTGCCACCGGCGTGTCCGACACCTCCGGTGGCGGATCAGCCTTTGGTGGTCTCTCTGCCACCGGCATGCCTACAGCTGCCGGTGGCGGAGTTACGTCCGGTGTCTCGTCCATCACTATGTCCTCGTCGGAGGAATCTCCTTCCCCCAACTGAGACGAGACTTCGTCGAGGTTAATCAGTGTTTTCTCGCGGATATCGCACTTACGTTGGACAAACGGCTTAATGTGTTTGATGTTCCAACTGCGAATATCCTTGCGTCCTTTAGCGTCAGCGAATTTAAGATTGTAGACTGACGGACTGTACTTTCTGACAATCTCGGCCGGACCTCGGTACTTTGTAATCAGTTTATGACTGACTCCGGGTCGTGGTGTAACATTTCGCACCATGACCTGATCGCCAACCGCAAACTCACGGTTGGTTGCTCGAGATTTGTCGTACAGGGTTTTCTGTTTTTCCTGCGCATGGCGCAGGTTTTCTGGTGCGTCTACCTGGGTGGCGTCGGCCGGTGTATCCAGGCCGATGACCTCAGGTGGTTCATTCAGCAGGTTGTCGATGACCAGCCTCGGGGCAAAGTTAAACATTAACTCGTGGGGCATGTAACGCAGCGACGCTTGCACCCAAGTGTTATGAGCGGTCACAGCTGCTGGCAGCATGGACGCCCATTTCGACATGTCGTCAGCCTCAATCAATGACTTAGCAATCGAACGAACAATCGTTTGATTAGTCCATTCGGTGAGTCCATTCGTTTGAGCATGGTAGCCAGTAGAGAATCAGTGTTCTACTCCTAATGGCTTCAAGTAATCCTTTAAGGCCTTACCTATGAGTTGAGGGCCAATGTCGGATACGAGGTATCTCGGCAATGTGAAAAAACGAAATACAATTTCCTTCAGAAATTTTATCAAGCTGGCTGCTGTAGCTTCTGCACATGCTGTTGCCACTGTGTATCTGGTGGCGTAGTCGACTGCCACCAGTATGTACTTCTTTGTACCTTGGGGAGGTGACATGGGGCCGACAAAGTCGATGCCCCATCTCTCCCCAGGTCTCCCCACACTCATCGACTCCAGTCGTCCGCTCGGTTTCCCTAAAGGAATCTTGGACTTCTGGCAGTCGACGCATGAGGCGACGTAGTCGCCCACGTCGCGCTTCATGCGTGGCCAATAAACTCTTGACCGTAGACGTCTCCACATCTTTGTGACACCAAAGTGTCCTGATTCTGGTTCGTCATGCAATTCCTGCAAGACGCCAAGTCTAAATTTTCGGGGCAGGAAGTAAACGAGTTTCTTCCTGTCACCCTTGTCGATGATGGCGTAGATTACGCCACGGATGTCGGTGTACGCTCGATGTAGTGGCGAATCTGGATTGTTCGCCAGTTCTCGACGGATTCTTTGAATTTCCCCGTCGGTAGCTTGATCACCGAGGTAGTCTCGGCCAGGTAGAACTGTGAAGACCGCGTAATCCGCTGCGTCTTCCAGTAACCTGGCTACTTCCTCGGTTTAGTCGCCCTCTTCCAACAGAAGAGGATTACGCGACAAGCAGTCGGCATCAAGATGATTTTTGCCAGACTTGTACTTGATCGTGTAATTGAAGGCTTCGAGAAAAATTTGCCATCTCGACATTCTTTGAGAGCCCTAGATACACGTGCGCAAACGACAGAGCGCATGATTGTCGGTCACGGTAGTGAACGGGCTAGCAAACAAAGTGGTAATATTGTTTGATTTCCCATATGACCGCCAGACATTCTTTCTCGGACACCGAGTAGTTTTTCTCAGCGGGCTGCAACGTTCTACTGTTGTACGCCAATACTCGTGGTTTGGACTCTGGGATGGTCTGATACAGCACCACTCCAAGTCCATAATCCGAGGCGTCTGTGTGCATCGTGATCTCGGCGGACGGGTCGTACATGCACATGACCGGGCTGCTTGTGAGTTTGGCCTTGAGTGTCGTAAAGGCCAATTCGCAGTCCGCGGTCCATGTGAAGACCGCGTCCTTCTTCATTAGTTGGAATAGCGGGTAGGCTATCAACGCAAAATCTGCGATAAACGACCATAGTACCCCGCCATTCCCAGGAAACTGTGAACAGTTTTCTGGTCGTGTGGTTGAGGAAAAGCGTTAACAGCCTCGACCTTTTTAGGGTCAGCTGCTAGGCCATTCGGAGTCACGATGTGTCCTAGATACTCAACTCGTTGGAAGCTGAAAAAACATTTTTTTGGCTGTAGTTTGAGATTCTCTTCTTGAAGCAAATCTAGGATCACACGTTGATGGTCTAGATACTGCTGGAACGACGAACCAAAACGATTATGTCGTCCAGGTATACTAGACACGACTCCCATTTGATGCCACTTAAGAGGATGTCGAGGGTCCTCTGCATAGTCCTTGGAGCATTGCAGATGCCAAATGGCATTCAGAGGTATTCGTGAAGGCCTTCGACACTCACGAATGCCGTTTTCTCGATATCAGCCTCTTTCATGCGAATTTGCCAGTACCCGGGCCGCTAAGTCGAGCGTGCCAAAGTACTGGACTCCTCGCATGGAGTCAAGTGCGTCATCAATGCGCGGAAGCGGATACACGTCCTGCTTCGTTTGCGCATTTAATTTCCGGTAATCTATGCAAACTCTGTAATCTCCGTTTTTCTTGCGGATGATTACAACTGGGCTTGCATACGGGCTGGTGGACCTACGGGCTACACCTGAGGCAACCATGTCCGCAATGCTTTTTTTAGTGATCTCCCGCATTTCAGGAGATTGGCGGCGCAGACATTCGTGCACCAATGGGGCACCGCTGGTGTCGATGCTGTGTTTGCCAATTTTTGCCTCCATCAACTCTGCAGAATTGAGGGCGAAAATATCGTTGTAAGACAGGAGGAGTTCATTGAGCTCGGCCTTTTGGGCCGTGCTCAACTCCTCGTTCACGTTCAAGAGCTGGCCTAGCTCTTCCAAGCGGCGAGCTTGCTCAGTCCGAGTAAGTTCGTCAATTTTACCCACGTTTATTGGGCTGGTGCCTTTGTCCAATAATGCGCTTGCTGGGAACGCATGGGCCACGACTTGGCCCGATTTCAGGTGGATTGTTTCGCTGCCAAAGTTGGCTACTTCCACCGGATAGTCACAGTGTGCATGTGTCATGCAAACACCCTGCCCTACCCGAATTCCAGGAAATGTTTCCTCGATGGATTCGGCGGCTGTCACATACGTGAACTGTTCCGTCGGTAAAGTACTCGTGGTGCACACATGTGCCACGAGAAGCTTTCCAAAACCAGGTTCAATCGTGTGATCACCAGAAATTTTAAGGGTAAACGGAACACCCTTAAACTTCTCTGGTGTCACTTCTTTTGTTGGGGCCGGCTCACTGGCCGGCTCACTTTTTACTGGCACGATGTCTCGGTGTCAGATTTCTCCATTTGATCGAGACATGTTGCTGTCCCGCAATGGACAAAGTCCGTTCGGGCTTTGACGATGTGTCCGTCGTAGATGCAGATCCCTAAGGATTTCAACGCATCATGACCCATCAAGGCTGCGTTAGAGACTTTAACGACCCAGATCTTTTGGTCGCTTTCTTGACCTTTGGTCCATATCGGGCCATGATAGTAGCCGACAGTGATAATTGCAGTGCCACCTGCGGCCGTAAAATCAGGCCGTGTCTCTGCTTCTGTCAGAGGCGTCACTGGTATCTTTAGATGTCGAGCGACTTCTGTTGAGATCAGCGTGACTGCTGATCCCGTGTCACCGAGCATCGGGATACGCTGGCCAGACGGGAATTGCACTTCCACTAGTGGAAGGTCTTTTGACTCCCTAATGGCGGCAACCCATTTCCGCCATTGCTTGGCCGTTTGTAGGTCCAGAGCTGCAGGCAAGTTAGCCTTGTACCAAGCCCTGTCGAGGAGTTGAGGGTCAAGTTCAGGCCCTCCGCCTTTGACCATGGCGAGCTTTTGTTTGCGGCTTTCTGTGGGTTTAACCACAGTTTCCGGGGGAACAAGATCCGCTTTCTCGTCCACCTCGTCTAGTTTAACTGGACGAGTTCTGCATCTTCTGTGTTGGTGCGCCTATAGACCACTTTAGCCGCGCCATCTTTTCCGGTTTTCGGGACGGCGGGCTTACCTCCGCCCGTAATCAGCGGACACTGTAGGGATTTATGGCCTGCCTCATTACAGCTCCAGCAGATTAGTGGTCCTTTGGCTGCACAGCTGGTGGCAGCCAGAACTTTGCAACTGGCCGTGGGCTTTCTGGGATTGCCCTTTGGGGGATTCGTCCCGGGGGGGCCGGATCTTGAGATTTCGGCTTCCCCTAGAATCCTCCACGTCGTTTAGAGATAGCGCCCTGCTTACTCGATCCAGATTGGCTTGGTGTGTTCGACGCTGTCCCGGCTTTCTGGCTACCGTCCGTTGTAGCCTGGGTCTTGGCCGCGTTTTTCTCCTGTTTGATGATTTCGTCCTCCACGCCAAAGCGTTGGAGGCGGTTTCGATACTTGGCCCAGTTCTCAAACGTACTACCGCCCATTCGGCGTTTGTACGAGTCCAACAGCCCCTTACGTACATGGTAGATCAAGTTCTTTTCTTCACCCACAGGGTGGAGCTGTAAAAACAGCTGTGCGACTTGTACCATGTAGTCGGTGACTGATTGGCCTGGAGCCTGTCGTTTGCTGTCCAACGCAGCTTGGTCCCGAGCTTCCTTGCCTGTGACACCGAACTGTTTAATCACTTCTCGAGAAATAACCAAGTAATGTTGGTAGCCCGGAAAGGCGTTGTGAAAGATGGTGGTCTGCCATAGTTCGGCAGTGCCACTCAGGGAATCGAACAGAGCTTCTTGCACTCGTTCGTTCATCCAATTTGTCGGCAGTTTACTCCGGAACAGTCTTAAAAACTGTTCCACGTCACCAGTGCCATCAAATTTTGGAAATTTGGGATTTGGTCGCTGCGTGACTTCCTGGAACACCTGATAGGCGCCAGTGGGGCGCGGGGCCGTCCGAGTGTTAATCGGCGGAGCCGCGCCCGATGGCGTAGTCGGGTTGATCCACTGGTCCCACGGTAATGGCGTATCCGGTGGATACCCGCCAGCATGGCGAAGACTAGCTGGAGTCCTCCGAGGCCGTTGACTATGGCCTCCAGGCTACTACCGCCAGTTCGCCGTGTTGGGATATGTGGGGGTGGATTTCGGGCTGCCCAGGGCTGCCTACCACCACAGACAAATCACCAACAAACTCAGGGACAGGCGGACGACCTGTCGACCTTTGTGGGCTGGTTTGGCCATGCACACTACTCTCCAGTTGGTGTGCATCAGCTGCGGATCTCGCAGCCTGAATATCCTCCAAGGTTATGGGATATTCCGGCTCAGGAATGTCGCCATCGAACGGATCTCTCCGGTCGAGATCGCTTGCGATTAGGCCGTACGGCCTGAGCCAGCTGCTGGGGCAGTCGGTTTAGCTGCCCAACAATCTGCTGTAGAAGCTCCACCGTAAGCTCCTCTCTCGCTCTCGCAGATTGAGAGGAATCCTCCCAGTCAGCATCCAGATTGTATCGCTGACGGGTTCTACGAGCGGCAGTGGCCTGCGGTGGCACTGAGGGCCACGGATTTGGCTCGTAGCCCGACGGTCCAGGCATCTGCCAGAAAAACGGCCGGTCATCCCATGCCTGCGGGGTTTTCCTAACCCCTTCGGCCATGGGCGGTCTTTCTTGGGTGGGCATTTGCACCGCCCCACCTGAAGGCCGACTTCCGGGCCATCGGCCACTTGGGCTGATGGCCTAATGACCGTTCCGGCGGACGCTGCACCCTCAGACTCTGAGGGCTGGTCGGCCTGACGGCCGGCCATGTTTGTGGCTTGAGTAAGTGGCGTACTGAGTCCCGCCACCAACTTAGCTCGCAAGGCCTCGGTAACTTCCGCTGACTTCCGGGCTTGCACAAGCTTTCTTACACGTTGTGCACGTGCATCCTTTGCCTCTTCATAGGCTTGATCAGAGCCGGTGCTAGGCATCGTTCAACTGTGTATTGATCACTCCTGTGACTCAATCCAATTGAAGAATGAAGACGCACGATGAAGACAAGATGGCCGCCCAAAATGGATGCCCTTGTCGTTTTGTCTTTTGTTCTAGGGTCGGCCTTGCGGCCGACTAACTAGTACAATAGGCCTCGCGAGTGGCCTATTCAATCCTCTCACAATGGCGCCTATCCCAAGGGATGGCGGCCAAAGCGATTGATCGAGTGTGTGGGATAACCGACTTGCTTTTCAGCGGCCAGTTACCATTACCTTAGTTGCGTAGGAAATCCCCCGTAGACTGCCCCGCGCCTCCACCAGATGTGGTGAACTGGGGGTTAGGCTTCGACGTAAGCCTAAAAGCTGACGATGGTAGAGCAATGGTAGCGATCAGAAGTCCTGTATGGAGCGAATAACTTAGGCAAAACTCAAGGTAAGGTAAAAGAACAAAAAAAGGACGTTTATTCCACGAATAAACCATGTGTGATTTCACTCAGCTTCAACTCAGAAGCGATTAAAGCATGTAATTGGGTCAATCATGAAGGTTCGGGTTAGAGGTCACAGGTATGGTTAAGGTTGTTGTGGCTAGGGGGCGCCTAGTCACCACAATATAGAGATAGGTGTGACGTCACGACTCAAGTAATTAATCATACAAAAATAAGCAGATATTTTTAGTTGAAAAAAATGGAATGTGCGCAAACTATAAACGTAAGACATTTGAAAAAAGTTAAAACTGCGCAGAATTTACACTTGATTACATTTTATGGATTACATTTATGCTTTAGGTCGAGTGTGCATGAACGTACCATTCTAGTTATTGTTGGATCGCTTTCTTCTTAGTTTTATTTTTACTATTCTAAAAAATACCTCTTCCTGACTTTGGCTGGTTGTCTCCTCCTAATCAGCTTTCTGAGATATCCACTGACTAAATTCAAGAGTTACCCAAGCTAGCCTCACGTTTGAATTCCCATTGAATTAAATTATATAACTCCCGGTATTTTTTTCCTGAGGTTAAATGTTAGATAAAAGTGTGCATGTAACTCAATGGGAATTTTCATGTGCTACACTTGATTAAGTAAAGTCTGGAGTCATGCCAATTTGAAGAGCATTTATTTTGTCTACGCTGGTACCGGTACTTGAGTCTAGGTTTGAGTAACGTTTAGCCTTTCAGCACTTTTCTATTTGCAATTGTGCACGTAACCACTTGATCTTTTGTTTGTTTGTCTGTGCCTCACAACCCTCGCGTGGCTGCCGCATTTACGTTATATTATATGGACAATTAATTAAACTAGTAATTCAATTGATTGTCGAAAGGCAAGAAAAGGCTGCAAGCCATGCAAAACATATTGGTTTTGTCATAGATAATGATTTTGTACCTGGAAGATCAATGTCGTATCTGATATCCCTAACACTCCCTCTGGCGCCTTGGCGGTGGATGGCTGTAACTGGAAAATGGGTGGCCAGAGACAGACTAGAATGTTTATTGATTTAAAGCAAAACTGGGTGTCTGTGTTAACCTAGTCCGCGCGTCGACTCGAGTCCGTCCTGTAAGGCTGCATATATTGTTCGACCTCTTAATTTTTTTTTTCCTCACTACCATTGTACACTTCTTTTGCATTAATTTGAGTCGACCATTATTTTCTGCTCTGCCCTAAGCATGCTACAATTAGCTATAATGGGTTACAAAAATGCTTTTATTTAATTTTATTATTTATAGGTAACTAAACGCATATTTAATTATTTATAATTGAATTCAGATCGCATAATAAGCACCAAAACCATAATTATTTTTGAAATG
>JAQIYI010001105.1:0-13356 GCA_034700265.1 Polyzonium germanicum
AGCCAATCAGCGCGTCCTGACAACTTCCGTCGTCCTGTCGTCCGTCGTCCGTCGTTGCAAATTGTCGTCCGTGTGAACCCAGTGTCAAGGATTAGGCCTGATTTTTATCTTGGGCTCGCATCGCTAATCACAGACTTATAAGCTTGTCTTACTCGAGGCAGTCTTTTGCGCGTGAGAATTTCCATTTCATTACACTTAGGGTGCCTGTAATTGGGTTCGCCTGTTGGCACCCCTAATGCAAAAGAATAAAAATAATTGATCGCATTCTTGAGATTGAACGTGCGATGTTGATAATGCGTTCCAGATTAATACTGTAATGGAATTGAATGCCTTACGTAATGTCTTGAGTAAGACAAGCTCAAGTCGGTGGTTAGTGACACAGGCCTATATACCTCCGATACTGTGGTGTACACTGTACAGTATAGGCCTAGCTTTATTCATCATGTTTATATTTGCGTGTGCCTATAGGCCTAGTTAACGGAACTTCCTGTTAGAAACTTCACTTGAGTCTACAGACTCTACATGCGCCTCAAGGTACCGGAGGCTTACATGTACGACAAGCTAAGATTCAAAGATACACTTTGGCCTGTCTAAAACGAAATTCACTGCCTATCGTGCGGCGATTCGTGCCTAATCGGGTATTTAATTCAAACACACCGGATCTCTGCTTATCGGCGTGATTGATTCGATTTTACGCTGTCAATTCATGTTTTTTGTCTGATAAGCGCGCCCGCAGTATACCTAGGCCTATAGTATAGCTTTTGTCGCCGTGTGATTAAATGTACCGAATTAGGCCTAGCGACATCAAACATTAACAATTTTAGATAACTTTAGAAAACTTTAAATTTGTTGGAAAGGAATTTTTTTAGAAAATTGTCCATTTTGTAGTAGGCGCTAGATGAGCCCAAATATGATGGTTACATGTAGGCCTACCGGTAACCTAAAGATTTGTCTTAAAAGGAAAATACGGTGCCCTATGCACAATCAAATTTAGTCATCATGAATCCAGTGATTTGACGTAGGCTACACTCCCTACAGGTAGGCCTACAGTAGGCCTACGAATCCGGCCGCAAGTCCTGACTTAAGATTTGTCAAGTTGTCACCCGATTTTTATTTTAAAAAATCCCCAAAAGAAAAGAGTACGGTAGGCCTAAGCTTAGCCTAGGTGCACACGTGTTTTGGTGTTATACGCACAAGGGTATTTTTGATGTCGAAGGTCACGTCGTCATTATCTGTAGTTTTTTTTTTCTCTTTACGTAATATCACACTTAAAGAAGAAAAGCTGGCATAAGCGGAGTGGAGAAAGAGAAAAAAAATGCAATTTTCACCCGCTTTGCACTGCTGATTTATTAACTGTCGCCGCACTCCACCAATGTTGTGCGTAGGCCTATTTTTTCCCCCACCTTTTTCTCATATTTTTTTCTTTATTTAGGCCTACTTGTAAAGGAATGTTTTTCGACCTTTATTTCAAGGTCGACCGATTCATCGCCGCGGCCAAAACTACCGTTTGCCACTTTGCCGTTTAGAGGCCCCCTATTTATCCTCGGAAGGTGTAAGGTTCCTACCGGAAGTGAGGGGCCACAGGGGATACGGTAGCCAACAAAAATCAAGATAGCAGTCAGCAGGGAATGCGTAACTTTCTGTTATAATCCAGTGAGATCCACTTGCATTGTTCACGGCTGCTCCAAAGTTCGCCTTCCAATCCTTGTTGGCCTACTAGTGGAAGCTTGTGTGAGAAAAATCCATTTAAGGCCTAATATTGATTTTTCTCTATTTCTTTCTTGGCAGAGGTCGTAGCAATACATGTAGACAAAAACACCCACGTGAAAAAGCGGTTGTTCCCCACTCTCTAAATCGCTAATCACCCATTGCTCATTTAATTTCTTTTATCTAGGCGTAGTCCTAACGAAATATAAACGAATAGGCCTAAACCTAGGCTAGGCCTATAAACGAGTAAAAGGCGCTTCGATTTTCAAGACAATAACTCACCGTTCGTTCGATCGAAATTCTATGATAATATTTTTATTGAATATCGTTCTTTTAATTTTCTGCGCTGAGTCAAACGCGCTATGAACTTCTCTCATGGGAGGCGCCATTTTGAATGTAAGATATCGTAAACGAACTTAACGAAGTCTCGGGTCTACGATGTGAGACGCCAGAGAGTGTCACGTGGCGCATCTCGATGAAGCATAACGTTGACCGGAAGTTAGAGTTCGAGATTTATTTCAAATAGGCCTAGGCGGGCTAGGTCTAAATGATAGATAGGCCTACAATTATAAGCATTTTTTGTTTTGTTTTTTGCAAATCTGACATTTTTATGATTGCACTGCTAATGGCTCACCCTGTAAAACCTAATTTACGCTAGGCCTAGTGTGAAGGCAGTTAAAGCGGTGCGTTTTTCTAGGCCTACAGTCATCAAGCGTCCAAGTCACCGTCCGTTTGTTGATTTTGTCCACGAATCAAGGCTTTCAAGGTTTCCATCAAAACTGTTTTAACAGGCAACACGAATTACACGATGTCAATCAAAAATGAGCGTAGGTACGCATACAATTGTCGATTTAGGCCTATTAGTTTTTATTCCTTCGGTTATACTTCAAGGCCTAGTCCTAATAGTGTTTTCAGATCGCTTTGAATGATAGGCCTATGTCTACCCAGGTAGGCTATTGAATTTCAATAGGCCCTTTATTCCTTTAGTTTTTTTATATATAGGCCTAGGCGGCTAGGCCTATCATCATTGCCTCTTGCTTCGTCGGCTTCGAACCCACACGCACATTGAGCCATGATGATGAAGGCATGAGTCGTTGAGAACTGAAAAACCGGCGAAAATTGGTTGCAGCCGGTTCCCCATCTTTGTTGTTTTCGTCACCGATGACGTAGTCGTCGTCGTCGTCGTCCGCGCTTTTTATCTGAAGATTCCCTCTGGGCTTGAGTCTTGAGTCATTTCTCGACTTTGCCAGGTCTTGGAACTCAGTTTTGGATTCCACTCTGCTCTCCGCCCTCTTAAATTATGAAAGCAAGATAAATATTCACGGAATCTTCGCCACTCACCATGATGCCAGACAACGAGACGCTCGATTCGGCCTCGGGCTGACAAAAACTACTTTTTTTGTTTAACCGCTTACGCGCAGGCTACTTCTGTAGCATATTCATGACTCATGCGGCACGTGTAGGCTTGCACGTTAAAATCGCGTGCTATAAAATGAACATTCAATTCTTGTACGTGACATGCCATCCCGCCTGCGATAGGCTAATGTAACCAGAGACTATAGAATAGAATAGACACCGCACGCGGCGACAAAATTGAAGCAAAAAAAACTGCGATCACGTGACCATTTTGACGTTATTGTCGGCAAAATGGCGGCCTACATTGACATTAGGATTTCATTACGGTAGCCGCGAAGACCACGGCGTAATTCACAGTTCACACTGCATGATCACAGTGTTCGACAGTTTCCTTGTCCCCTTTTCTTCTTCGTATCAGATTAGCATTTTTGACATTTACGGGGTATTTAATATAAAATAAAATAATATATTACCACCAAACAAGGAAACTGTCACACACTGTGATCAGTGTGAACTGTGAATGACGCCGTGGTCATCGCGGACACCGTAATGAAATCATAAGAACACTGTTGGCCGCCATTTTGTCGCTATGACATCAGTATGACGTTTTCATCCTGGCTATTTGGCTTCAACTTCCAGTTGGGTTGTGAATAGCATGTGCGGTGTCTCTGATTGCTCTCGCTTGGTCAAATGGTCAATTTTCTCCAATCTCCATGGAGGAGGGAGAAAGAATGGAGATGGCATGACGTCATTCGAGTGTGACACTTTGGTAGAGGGCGCCATCGTCGAATCGCCATCTTGGTATGGACCATGGAGGATGGGCAGCAACATCTAGCCATTTTTTATTCGCGATTATTATTATTATTTTATTGTCATTTTATCAAAACATGGTGGGTTGTGTAGCTTATGGCTGCACAAATAGGAGTAGCAGACACGGTACCCATGGGAAGAAGCCTGGAGTGACCTTTCATCGGTAAGACCACATTCTGTACGGTACACAAGTCATTTATGCCTACTATCTAAGCCTACTATATCTAGGCATGGCCGTATAGTGCATGTTTTTTGTTGGACAGTGATTTGCATCGCAAGTTTGATGTAGGCCTATATTAAACGACTAAATAAAAACAATTTATTCCAGCTTTCCAAAAGATGTTAATTTAAAGGATCAATGGACCAGGGCTGTGCGCAGAGATAATTGGAAGCCTGTTGCTAGCAGTCATCTCTGTTCTGAGCATTTCACCGAAGAAAACGTCGACCGCACCTCACTCTCCTGTGTACGTTTACGGCAAGGAGCAATACCTAGTGTCTTTCCTGCTTTTCCAGAACATTTAAAGAAGGTAACTACCCAGTATTTAATAATTTCCTCCATATCTATCCACACATACTTAAGTAAACACACACTTGAGCCTGTCTTATTCAAGCCAGTCTTAATAATATAGGCTAGGCCAAGTTAGATAAATGCCTGGAGATAAATGCCATCTGCCATGTAAAAAGCAGTGTAGTAGGCACATGCGCCTACTGCCATGTATATTTACACTGTCGTTGGCACCAGCGCGCGCCTACTATAGTATCGGTATCATTATACATGGCAGTACGTGGGCGTGCATATTACAGACTGTAGGCAGGCATGCCTAATACACTGCTTTTTATTACATGGCAGGTGACACACGTGCCTACTAGTGTTTTAATCCATGGTTTGCCCAACATTTTTCGTCATTGCTTGAGCGCAGCCCACTGACTCCGTCCATATATGGAAATAATTTGAATAAACAATTAGTAGGATATACAAATCGCTTGAACGACACACAAATGTTTGTTACATTCTTTCTCCTTCCTCCATGGAGTACATGTACACAGAGACTATAGAATAGAATAGACTTCTAATGACAAATTTACTGATCGGCTGACGTCTCACAACGTAAATACTGACGTTGCAAATTTGAAAATTTCACAATTATTCCTGACGGTTGCAGAGTGTCACAACGTGTACTAGTGACTCACGGCCCCCACCAGACCCCATGCAATCACGAGATCACAACATGCAGCATATTCTCCAAGTGCATATGGAGAATTGGAGATGGGGTTTTACCAAAAGCGTGCAGTGCTGGTGTTCGTTTCTGGACATGGAAGTCGTCGAGAAAAGTTGACGATGTGACTAGGCCTACAATATTTTGTCATCGAGTTACACTGACCAATCAGTGTAGCGAAATAGTGCCGTCACATCATTTCTCTACGACCTCCATGTCCAGAAACGCGCACCTGGACTGCTGGTGTGTTCAACTGCAACTCAATATAATAGGCCTACCTAGACTAGACGAGTCCTACCCATTTTTTTTTCTTTTTACAAGAAACTGAGTTAGGCCTAGGCCTAGCTAATTTTTCAACAGAAAATCGGTGACAAACGAATGTAATAATGGACCAATAAGGCTTTGTCAAATTTCCCAAATATTTATTCCTGTACTTAGGCTAAGAGCGATGTTTCCAGTGGATCGGCAAGCGGCGTACTATCTCAGACTAGCACCGGTGACGTAGCGCCAAAGTTGTTAACTGCTCTGGTCAAATTGCACCGTTTGCCTGGTACAACAACAACAACAACAACAACAACAACGATGACCCTCACTTCCTCGCTACCGGTGCCATGTCTTCCGTTGAAGCCGACTCATAATCCTCAAGTGGTTTTCCTGAAACGAAAACTCGCCAACATAAACTGTCGCTACAACAAGATGAAAAGGAAACTGGTACGATTTAGAAGCGAGCTGAAGGCCATGAAGAAGGAAGCGAAGGACAACAGCATCGGAGTGAAATCTGTGTCTAAGGAGGACATGAATTGCCTGACGGAGAGACAGCGTAACGTCGTCAAGCACATCGTGTTGTCGCTGAAAAGGAAGAAAGTCGCCTACCGCTTCGACCACACTTGGATGATCGATTGTCTGATCCTGTGAAGGCGCTCCATCTCCGAGTACGAATATCTGCGAAAGAATGGCTTCCTGCCGCTACCGAACAGCCAGACTCTGAGCAGATACGTCAAGCTAAACGGCGCCTAATTCGGATTTGATAAATTGCTTGAGCGCCTCAAAGACAATGGCTTAACCAAGAAAAATGAGATGAACCACGAGTCTCTTTCTGAAGAAATTGAAAAACCACCTGACGGAGGATATTGCATCTGATATTTGAACATTTCTTTGCCTTAATGCTTTATAAGGCAATGAATTGTCTGCCTTTCAACAGTTCATCAACAACCCACAATCCCGCGCGTGATGTTCAACGTAGAAAGGACAATTGGACGTGCCTAGGTTTTGGCATGTAGGCTACAAGTGAAGCCGACCTGAATGTACCAATTACACGTGTATACAATCTAATGATGTCAGATTAAAATATTTCTTAAGTGGATCACTGTTGCCAACTAGGCTTACGATTAGTTAAGTAGGCATACAATTAAAAATAAAAATATTTTAATAACCATAATTCCAGGTTCAGAGTCGACGGAAAAGTAAAAAACTGAAACTGGAAAAAATTTCAGTTTCAGCTTTAGGCCTACAAATTTCGGTTTCACCGTTGTGTCTCTTCACATCATGAAAGCTGAAACAGAAATCTGTATAGCAGAAACGGACATGGCCTATTTGAATCGAAAAGTTGGTCAGATAGAATCCTCAGGTGCGCACCTTTCTGACCATTCTGTAAAGATAATATTTGGAATAATTTACTGATTCTGTTCTGGCTCTGTACCAGTTGGCCTACCCATATTTTGCTTGTTTTGGCGCTTAAATTCCCCTAATCTAGACTTCCTGTAAACTGTAGGATGGGATTATTGACCGGAAGTGGAAATCGGTTGTCTACCATTTTAATCATTGTTATTTGCTAACTAGTAACCCGCAACATGCTACCCGCATAGTGCGCATACAGATGAATTTGATTTGAGTGTAAGGCGAACGGTAAAACGGATTTCGAAATTTTATTGATTTGTGAAAGTGTGAAAAACGTTCTCATTGAACTTAATGGTCAGTTTTTTATTTGAAAAAAAAAACGCTGGCTTTTCCCCTTTAAATGTCCTAACTTAGTTGGCCTATGTGAAGTTGTTCCAAACGACTAAGCTAGGCTGTCAAAAGTTACTTATTTTAATGAAAATGAGTAGCATATACGATTATACATGTGTGTGACGTTTATGAATACATGCTTTAACAATTTTACATGTAGGCACATAATGAATGACGCTCTTGAATCTTTCACTCGTTACACGTGCGCATGCAGCCATGCGGTTTTCACCAAGTGCAAATGCGGCAAACTTGAGGTTACCTTGGGGAAAGGCACTGGCTGAGATTCAAATTTCTAAACATAAATTTCATTGTTTCTTGTATCATATGTTTGACGTAAAATCCTGAGCTGAGAGTTTGTGTAGTCGATGTGTCGTGGTAAATCTTTGTGGGCCTTACTTTTTAAAACAGGGAAATCATTAAGCCGTGGACAGCTGTGAACGTATCTTGGAAGACGACGCTCAAGCTTATGAAGATTACTTGCAAAAATTCAGATGAAACTGCCACAGTGGAGTGGAGTCTGGTAGTTATTTTTGGTGGTAATTCTCTCCATAAGCTTGAGCGTCGTCTTTCAAGAAACGTTCACCGGTGCCCACGGCTTGTTTACCGATCGACAACTATTGTTTTCTAACTAAAAATGCATGAATCCAAACTTGTACATCTGGAAGGCCGCACTTTGGCATATACATTGCAGACACCTGTCAACGGGAAAAAAAGGGAAATAGGTGACGTTCTCTGCCATGCGATATTATTACTATTTTCGTTTAAAGTCGCATGTCATTAGAGATGTCTAAAGTTGGATTCGCACTATGAGACTTATCATGCGACCCGACAAAAGGTAAACTACATGTATTAAAAATTGCACACTGCGAATCAAACTTTACTGACTACCGGTTAATCTACTCCACTCTTTAGAATAAATCTTGGAGCGAGTTCCTTGACATGAAACCAAGGAACAACGAAACTGTTGTCATCGTGTTACAGTTTTGGATATTGAATGTAACGATTGTTCTTTGGTTAACGAACCCAAGATAGGCTTAGGCTACTGGGCCTAGGTTTACTTTTTTTTTCCAAATACACGTCTTAATTATAATTAATCGTGTATTTGCAAAATTGCCTATAATTATAGAAGCAAGCGACATTAACGAAAATAACAAGTCACAATCACTGCTCTTTAAAACATCCATTGATTTGCACATGTGCTCAACAATTCATCGTCACAATTTGCTTTGTACAAGACTTAGATAAATTGTTGGGTTCGAACAAAGTTCAGAGAAAACAAATGATGGAATTTTACAACACTGTGAGAACGTTGTCTCAAGTGTGTGTGCCGATGTGCTTTCCAAAGCATACGCTCGTACATTAATTGGAAGTTCAACTCCCCCATTCGGTTATTGAAATCGCGATCCTAACGAATCAAAGGTGGGAGCTGATGGAGCTGTCCCTGTGCCCGAAGTCCTCATGGCTTCTTCGTAGTTTGGTGGCGCATCCCGGTACTCCTATAGACAAAACAATAAAAAAGTGGGGTGTTATAAACAGTGCTGGGTAACGTAACGAAACGGTATTTTTGGCTGAAACCAAAACCGAATTTTTTTTTGGGAGTAGACCCAACCAAAACTGAAACCTTAAACGTTATTGATAAATTTCAGAACGAAGCTGAATCCGAGACGAAATTTTTGAATTGCCCAGTAACCAAAACCGAAACAACATTTTAAAGTGATAAGCCAAGTCAGGAAATATGAACCTTTATGTGAACAAAAACTTGAAACTTGAAAGCAAGATAAAAATATGAATAAAATTTTGAAAGCAAAGTACATTTTAATTACTATACAGTCGTTATACATTTATTATTTATCTGGGTCCCAAAATGCTTAATAATTAAGTAATTTAACTAAAGGTTATTTTTGTTGAAACCGAAGAAACAAAAACGAAATTTCAAATCACGGGTACCAGGTACCGGAGAGCCGAACCCAAAACGAAAATTTTCAAATTATGGCCGGTACGAAACGTAAAACCATTTGGTTGAGCTTCAAATATTTTTGCTAGCCCAAACACGTATTTAGCCAAATCACAATAATCATTAATCAAGAATGTGATGGCCATCATTCTCAACCAGTAGGTCTACTGGCAGTTAATCACGTTCAAGTTAGTTGAATCCAGTTGAATGCCATTAGTTGCCCAGTAATAAGCACAACTTAATACGGTATTATTTTAGTGTTAGTCACTAATGGTGACTAAACGTATAGACTCACATCAGGTTTTACAGGCGCCAGCGGTGCTAGTGGAATCATCTCTGACCGAGCCGGCTGTGAACGATGTCCATAATTTGGCGAGTAAGTAGCTATCATCGGTGTTCGATTGGGAGAAAACGCCGGCTGTCCTGTGGTGAGCGTGGGTGGCGGTCCAACGTACGTGTTCCCTCCCACGTACTGAGTGGTGGCGACGCCGTCCACGATGACGGCTCTGCTTCTCGACGAGTCGCCCGAATTGGAGATTAACGCGCAAGTGCACAGGCCACCCGCGAACAAGACTACGATGATGACAAATATGGTCTTCAAGGCGGACCATTCTTTTTTCTTGCTTTTGTACGTATAATCGTTGGTAGTTTTAGAGCTAGTGCCACTGCCGTAAGAGGTTCCACCAGAAGATCCTGCACTTGGGTACGAAATACCTGAATCTGTTTGTATACGCGCATGAAAGAATTAAAGTTTGTTTATTTAAAGGAGGAGGAGTCCCATTAGAAACAAAATGAACGTAGTGGGGTCAGCCATGGGCGCACTTTTATAAATGATTAGAATTTGAACAATTTATTATTAAAAATAATATTTCTATTCAGATAGCATATTGGTGAAAATGAAAAGATCTAATGAGATTCCCCCTTTAAATTTTACGATAAAAGGCAGTAAATCATAATAAGAGAGGATAAGTTACAAGTAAACGTGTCACGCGCGTGACTTGCGTCACTGTATGCTGTGTGAACCTGCGAGAAACTGCGGACGTAATTTGATGAAGGATTTCACGTACAAATATGGCGTATCTGACTTGCAGGGAAGTGAGCACACGTCCCTGCAAGCCAGATCCGCCCTATTTTTACGTGAAATCCTTCATCAAATGACGTCCGCAGTTTCTCGCAGGTTCACACAGCATACAATGACGCAAGTCACGCGCCTAACACGTTTACTTGTAACTTATCTCTAATATGTAAAGCGTACCATAAACGTATGTTCTCTTGCATTTCGGATAGGCTATGAAAAAGTAATTGTACGTCGTCATGCCAGGGATTCCCATAGATGCGACCCACTGCAACTTGCTGTTGCAGATTCCGTGCTTCATGACGCCAATCTCGTAGCCACTGTCGCAGTCGTATTGGACAATGGATCCCACGTAATAGACAGAGGACGAATACTGTAACCTTCCATTTGCAATTTTTGGAGGAGGTGAACACACTAAAATTCGACCAGAGAAAGAATTAAGTCTTGTTTGCGATCGCCGTTAACTAAAGAAAGTTAAACTAAAACATGATTAGTGGAGTCGTTGTAATAGCTATCCTACTAGGCCTACAATATTTCCCGTGCGTTTGAAAATTCAACAAAGTGTTAAGCAAGTTTCAGAAAAAATAGCAACATAAGCGTTCTAAAATTCTAATTTATAGCCTATAGGCCTACAAATAACTTTTTTGTTTCTTGAATAAATCTTGCGATTTGTGCAAACGATTGTGAAAATTGTTGATTAAAGAATTGTTTAATTAAAGAATGCTCAGTACGGTAGGTCTCTATCCAAATTTGTTAAATTTAAATATACGAGCGTATTAAGTAGATTGCCAGACCTTTCTTGTCGCATTCAGTGAACTCCCCCGGCAACCATTTGCCGCCATTAGTACATGTGAAGAGCCCGTTTGTAGAATCGTTCCTGAGTACGTAGTCCTCCATGCAGTCATATCGAATGGCGGTTCCAATCCCGTAGCCCATCTCCTTTTTTCGCAAAATAAAACTTTCGTTGCCGCTGACGATACTGAGTGTCGCGCCATCAACGTACGGCAGAGTACAGTGCAGGTTCGGATCTATAGTATTTATTTAATTTGTACTATTAATGTAACACTAATTAATGAGTATAAGTTAAACTCGGCGACAAAGGCGCGTTTATTCAAAAGCATATTCGTGAGCATACTTGGGTGTTTGTCAAGGTGACAAGGAGTTTGCGTTTTTATCATGATAGCTGCATTGCCGCCCACACAGACCTAGGAGTAGGACTAGGCCTACAAGTATTTTTGTGTGGCGTGTTTATAATGGTCGGTTTTCAGGGTTAACAGATCTCCGTATGACTGATTCCAGACCCGTATAGGTCTTAACATAAGCGAGTGACAAACACAACGTCAAAGGGTCAATGCATTAATCGAACCTGCGATCCACGAATTACCACTTAACCACTGAGCTACGCGAACTTGCTTAAATATGACACACCAATTCCGAGATTATAATTTCAAACGAATACGATATACCAACCGATGCAGATGTTCACCCGACAGCAGCGGAAGTTATTTACGCCTTTCCAGGAGCCTGATTGACAGGTCGCCGTGTCGTTGCTGTCAAGGCCCTTAATCGCACGTTAACACACAAAATAAACAATTAAAAGTCTAGCCTTTAATTCTCATATGGGCCACCGTGTTTCAGAATTCGTTTTCCAACCTTGGTGAAACCTTTGTTGCACGTGTAGGTTGCCGTCGCGCCTTCATTGAAGCGTCCATCTGGATGACGGATCCCTTTATAAGTATAAGTTGAGTCGCTGACCGCATTTGGCTCTCCGCATGGGCGCACCCGTTCTGCGGATAGAATAATTTTAATTGTTATCTACATGTATGCATGCAGAACATGATACGATACATGTAATAGTTAACCGATGACTAATTTTCCTCTAGATAATCTCATTGCAGTTAACCACGAAATTTATTGTCTTATTAGGCAAATTATCAATCGAAGAACTTAGCAAACTTAAATGACAGGTGGTTCTGTTCGTTCGTTGGTTCGTCTGCCGGCAATTTCCGCACATCAGAAAGCGGCCGGGAGAGTCATTCTATTTTGCATAGTGTTATACATACTTATATTGGCCGCAGCCTTTAAAAATTGGGTATTACGTTTTTTATGAGGTTTTTGAATAGTTTGCTGTTAACTTGTAGGCCCTACAAGAAATCGAATTGCCTGAACAGAAATTTCTGTAGATGGACTACTGGACTCCGTGCTATAAAGAAATCGAGAGATTTATCATTTATTCATAAGGCCATGCGCAAATAATTAGAGCAACAGTCGCATAACATGCAATAAATTTATCACGCGACGTCTCTTAACATGAGAGCTATGGCGCTATCTTGACGTTGCCGAGGAATTCGATCCATTCCATCAGACAAATTATATAGGACTTAAAGTTTTAGGGTACGGTACCGTAATAACTAAATGAACTCAATTTGTAAAGCTTCACAAATTATATATGCAGTCACCTAGCTATAATATTCGTTAGGCCTAGGAGAAATTTTCCCCCACCAGAATAAATGGCCTGATACGGGCTGAATGCAGGTGTGATATCAGTTGATATATCTTGTACATGTATTTATTTTTCATACAAGATTGAAGATTCCCAATTGAAGAACCCCAAATATAAATCCAGCTGCATGGTCTCCTGCACGATTAAGACCGTCGAGTCCGCGGGTTTGATCGCACGCATAGGCTACATGTACATGCAATTTTAATGGCCGTATAGATCGAGGTTCACGTTTTAATTAACCCCCCATGTGGTGCTTAATGTCGCTCGGAGATTATCTGTCCTACATGTAATAGCTATATAGCTATTGCAGATACAGTATAAGCTTATATATACTGTTCTCTATACTGTGGTTCGGCTATAGGTTCTGAAGATAGGTGCGGTTTATTTAGTTATATTATACTCACGTGTTTTAAGTAGAGTCGAAGGCAACAGTGCAATTAGACACATTAAGATTTGCACGGAGGTTGCCATGCTCTATCCACGGTATTCCTGCCGAATCCGTAGATCAAGCGCCTGCAAGATTTGTAGTATCTGTGTCAAATTGAAATTCATGAGTTCAAGAGTAGTCCTACGGTAGCCTACTTTCATGCCAGAAAATGCACTAGGCCTAGTACATCAAATACCAAGTGCTTATAACATAGGCTTATAGAAAAGGTCGGTGCTATTGGCAGTGCGCGCGCACTGCCAATATGGCTTCCATTTAGTCTATTGCCAGTGCTGGTTGCTG
>JAQIYI010001106.1:0-13347 GCA_034700265.1 Polyzonium germanicum
AACTGCGATGTGGCTTATATGCATCCGTATGGATGGGAAAAGCCATTAGTGTTAAGAAAAGAAGAAGAAGAAGAAGTTGTATCGATCGCTTGATCAAGTTAGCTTGTCACCGCCCGTCGTGTCTAGATTTTCTTAGTAAAAGTTAGCAATAACTAATAAACCTGTTTTATTCATCTTATCTACAAACCTACGTTTGCTGTCAACTATTCTTATTGGTGAGTTTAGTTAGTTTAGCTAATTTAGTTGTATTGTATTCGTGCCCGTGACGAGCCTCTCGACCACCGGTCCTCGCCCTGGTTCGTCACATTTGCTGGAGGTGCGTGGCTTTTTTTAGTAGAGCACCTAGGGTTGCCACTAAAATGAGTTTTTGTCGTTTTACCTAACGATTAATTAATTTGTAGTCGTTAAAGTAATTAAATTAGGTCGGTTTATGTTCCTATGGCACGTTACCGCCTGTTTTAATAGTTATAGGTTGTAGGCCTGAGATTAGAGTTGGGAAAAATACATGTAGGGGCCTATTTTGAAAATACATGTATTTTGGACACATTTTGTATTTTCATAAAAATATAAATGTATTTTGTATTACTATTTTTTGGGATTTTCACTCCCAAAATACATTTGCCTCGTGGGAAAATCTGGTTGGTTGCAGGTTCTGAAGGAGCGCCATCTTGGATAAGGGTGTGGGCACGTACGTTCTTACATACAGGATTACAGGTCTGGAAACTGCCTGGATTTTCAGTAGTGAGGGGGGGGGGGTACCTCTTAGCAACAGGTTTTTCATATTTAACCTTGCGGCCGCTCGGGTCGCTGCGATCGCGAAGTCACGTATCGAGCACCGTGGTATCGACTTAGCGTGGTATCGGTCTTACATATAAGACCGTGCTCGATACCGCCGTGCTCGATACGTGACTTAGCGATCGCAGCGACCCGAGCGGCCGCAAGGATAAGTATGAAAAACCTGTTGCTAAGGGAACTAGAAAATTCAGGGAGTTTCCAGACCTGTATCTAAGAGCGTGGGTGTGGGAGTTCTACGCGGCCCTACATCAGCTTTTGTTTCCGATTTGTTGATGCTTCTTCATAAGCATCTTCAAATCGGTATCCAGTTGAGGGAAATCGTTTAACAAAAAAGGTTTTCATATCGATTATAATGGATTCACCTCCATTTAAGAGGGCGGCTAAAGTAGAAGAGGAAATCCTGCTACAACCTATGAAAGTTTCTTGGGTTTCAGCGTCACCCGAAGGCAGATACCCAAGCGACACTATACGCACCATCTTTAACAAGCGTGTGAAGGCCGCCATCAACGCCGCTGAACAGTAACGGGCGGTCATCGAACAGGAGAAGACCAACTTTCTCGAACGTCAGAACAAACGGATCACGAAATGCAACGACCTGCAAACAGCCAAGGGAGCAGCCTGGTCGGACATTCCACACGCCGTGAGAAGCAGCCGTGTTAAAGAATTCATCCAACAATTGGAGTTGTTGGCTGTAACCAATCGTCGATCGATGGACCTGAAGCAAAGCGTGGTTGTTGGGAAGGAGCAGGCAGCGAAAGCGGACGCTCAACTGGAGTTCCAAGAGGGCCTCCTGGACCTTCTCATCGGCTACAATACGATCTGATTGGAGGATGTCCAAGATGAAGCCGTTTCTAGCGAATAGCAGTAAGTGCAGCGCCAGCGGTCAACAGTGACAGAACATTAATTTTCTAATAATTTTTCTCTAGTCACTGCATTTTCAAACATTTTTTTCCAGCAATTATCAAATGAGAATCAGTGATCCAAATTATGATAATCTTCTTATATCTTAATAGCGGGAATCTGTCTGCTCCTTATGTTATAGGCCTATATTATATTCTCATTAGGCCTTAGTACTCTGCTGTTTGGCAGTCGGTTAAGCGTTTCGCGTATGTCCAAGACGTCGCCACGTTTTAGACCTCGCATAGTAGACATTTTTCCACGTCTAGGCGTCATGGCGGTCGCCACGTTTTAGGCCTACAGTAGTAGGCATACTATGTCCTAATGGACGCCATTTTGGGTCAATAAGAGAACTATCGATTTCTCAGAAGGAGGAGGTCGTCATCGTCGTGTAGTAAGTTTATTTATTATTTTTTAACTGTTCGTTTTTTATTTTTATGTATTCTTCTATTCTACTTATTACGCCTTATTCTTATTATGCGCTATTAGGCCTTACTGCGCTGTTGGTGGCGGCCATGGTGCCTTGTTATTATTCAAATATTAAAAATAGTTGGTATCTCAACAAATAACACTACTTTAATATTTGAATAACCCGCAATTGAGCGTTTTGGCGCACTCCACTATGCATTCAGCGCCATCCCCGGAAACCTGATCAATGGATGTAGTACATTTTGCGCGTAAATATATATCTTAAAACAGGCTAAACTGTGAGCGAATTTCTGGCGAATTCAGCAGCCAACTCGCTGAAATATTCGCGGATGGTTGTAAACAGGGCGGATCCGCAATGCAGCGATTTTGTGTGCGATCAGATCGCAGAAAAAATCGCTGCTGTGCGTGTCTGTTCTAAGAGCAAAAACTTTAATTTTAAAAATAGGTTATTTAAATACGTATAGCAAAAAAAAGGCCTATGGATGTTTAAAGTTTGGTGTACAGAAAGGGGCAGCTCATTTCCATAGGCCTAGGCCTACACTGTATAGGCAAACTTTAAACGTCGATAACTTTTTTATTTTGCTATAGATATTTAAAAGTTAAAATGGTGGATGTTGATTTATATTTTAATGTTAATTTCATGCCATCACTTTATTCATGCATGCAAGTGTATATTTATTATTTTGATAAAACGTTTTTTTATAATTACTTAATCGTTTTGTAATTTTAAGTTATCCTATAAGTTGAGGCCAACTTAACTTTTTTCAGTTAGGGGAATTGTGGCGTTTGCCAGTAATCTCTCCTTATATTTCCAGTCGTATCGATCCCCAAACCCTAGTGTTGTATGTATCGCTTGATCAAAATTAATCAAACCACTACTGTAAGGATAACTTTCGCTATGCGTTTTTACCCGTACGATACAGCCACCTATCTCGCTTCTGATTGGTTCCCCATCTCGCATGCTTCTGTTCCCGTTATCCGTTTACCGTTATCACGTGCATGACACAAGTTAACCGTTCACGTGTTACAGTTTTTAAGTAACAAATGCTCATACGTCACTTTTCCCGCCAAATTTTAGCGCACATATAAAAACATACTTGCAATGTTAAATAAAATACTTTTGTTCCGATTCTGATAAAAGTGTTCGTATTCGTTTTTCTTCATTTATTTCGATTATTACAAAAACAACATAAATTAGTCTTACACTACTAGTCATGAGCTTGTCGCTGAGTCATGTCTAAATTTTCGTCTTAGTATTAAACCTGTTATTCATCGTATTTACAAACCTACTTTGCTATCTATTTTATTCGGTTTAGCTAATTTATTTGTATTGGTGACACTATAAATCTGCTTAAATAGTAAAGAGCATGTGCACAGTTAACTAAAACGAACAGTAAGCCTTAAACGTAAGCCACGAAAGTGCCATAAGCTTAAAAAGTAAATCAAAGTAAGGCTTATATTGGCTTAATGACTTATAAACTGGTGCTAGGCCTAATAAAATTTAGTTATTGCAATTATTCATCTCTAAATAGACCTTCAGGCATCTTCATAAGGGTGAAGGGACTAAGGATTGAAATCATGCGGCGACGTGCTGTGCCAGCCGACCTTGCGTTTTCCTTTTCATTTTCGTTTTCGTTATTCTATTGCATTCGTCACGCTGATTGCACCAGTCTTGCGAGTCACAAGAGCTCGGTGCCTATTTCGCCTTAATCATAAACTCTAACGTCGTGTAGCCAGCCATGGAGACGACTAGAAGGCAAGCCATGACGTAGATTTGCACGTCGATGCATATGTTAACACTGATTGCATGCCACAGACTGATGCCTAATTTGCACCACAGGAAATTACAGGCGAAGGCTGCTTCCAGGTGGCAGGAGTTTTGAAACACGAATCCAATAAACGCTGCAATTAAAAGTACGGTATATTATACAGTACAAGTATAATCTACATCTGTACCTATAAAAAAATTGATTCCTAATGGGAACTCCAGACTTGTTTTAATTGTTGCGTGCACAACGTAAAAGCGTGAAAATGCATCTGATTGATATGTTCTGACTCACCAACCACCTGCGATGTCCATATGCCTATTACTATGCCCCAGAGTACTGCGAATATGCCCAGAGTGACCATCGAATGTGTACTGGGTGGCCACAAGAGCATGCCAACCAGAACCCCTGCGTTGCACAGGCCAGCTAATGCAAAGATTGGCTGACGACCGACGTACTTTAGCATAGGTCCAGCCACCAACGATCCGATTGCCGATGCGGCACCCAACACTGACATCACGTAACCGACATTGTCGATCCCCATTGTGCATGTGACGAAACCCTGACAAGAAATCGAATGTCTTAATTTTGTTGGGGTTTATGGGCAACTGTGCACATACCGGTACTGTGCTCAATTTAAATATGCATCGATGACATCACGCGATGTAGAGCGGTTGTAAACTATTGTAACTTTTTTGAGCATATTTCAAAATTTATCGAGCATATTCCAACACTTATCGTGCATACTCGGTATATATATGGTAGTTTTTAAGGGAATTTTTGCATGCATATTTGAATGGCATATAATTCCGCTCCTTATAGCCTACTAATAAAATCCTTCTACGCTGGAAGTGCATGGATCGAGTGCCTACCACGCACAACAACGCTCGAACAAATTAGTTAATAGGCGATTTGGATATCTTACCAGGCAAAAGTCGGACGTTGTAAAGGCATAGACGAGTCCGGAGATAAACGACAATGGCATCAAAAGAATCTCTTTGCGGCTCTTCATGTGTCGCAGCGTGGCCAGAAGAGCATCAACGATATTCACCGAATCCCGTTTGTCATTGATTTTGATTTGGTCGGCAGTGGCAGACAAAGGAACGGCCAAGAAGCCGCACAGGACGTAGACGCCAAACAGAAGAGTTATCTGCGAAGACGTTGGATGGTAGACCGAGTCCAAACTGCTTGTGGCGGCTGTCGTGTTGGCACCATGATCATGTTGGAAAGCAATGTCCAGATCCTCGTAGCAATAGTGCGCGCCGCACAGAGATCGAATGACGTCTCCATTGTCCTTCGATTGAAGGTGCGTGATGGACGGTGGTCGACGAATTATAATCGACATAATTAAGTTGCCAGTCAAGATGGAGCATCGGAAAGCCATGAAGAAAAAGCCAAAGAAGCGTGAGATGACCACTTCGGCGGATAATTCGCCGCTCAGCGCCGCGTACTTTTCACCTAGTTTGGTTATAAAGGTGCTTTTTGCACTCCACATCGGTCCTTCTGCCATTCCAGCAATGGCCGCTCCCACATAGAGCACCCACTTCAAAGGGTACAAATTTGACGCTGGAAGCGTGACGTTGATCAGAAACGAAATCATCAGACTCCACTTGCAGCCCAGTTTGCGGATGAAGAGCGTCGGCAGCAGAAGGTTGGACACCACTGATGCCAAGTTGTTGATGAACATCGCCTCGTTGCCCAGATGGTCAGTGTAGAGGGAGCTCTGCAAGTTTCTTGTTCCTGTTAAGGCAGTGAACGTGAACAGGAAGCTGGCCGAGATGATCAGAAGGTTCTTGATGACTGCCAATTTGGTCATTTCATGACTCATATTAGGCTCTAATTCTGGATCGGCAGTATTGGCATCTGTGGGTTCCAAGACGATTGTTTCAACCGATGTCGTTGTTACGTTTTCTACCAACTCTCTCTCCATTGTGTTATATTAATGTCTAGTTTGTTGTACATGTATATGCAATGGAGAACGACTTGGTCGTAAACACAATGTTGACAGTATGGACCCCCCTCCCCATAACTAATTTTGCTTTTTTACCACTTGGTTAGACAACTCATGTTTACCAAGTATAAGTACAATTTACGCCCACATTGCGTGCACTTGGCCACATGTGAATGAAAAGCTAGACTGTCAAATTTGTTACGGTAGGCTAATCTTAACTGTCTCATTCACATATGAGGAAACTTACATTTAGGTGTCGCACCAACTGCAATGAGTGCGATGAGGTGAAATCATGCAACGAGACATTCCAGATTATTATTATTCTATTATTACTGGTAGCTTATAAAAACTTGAAACTAACATAATTAATACAAGTACGCCTACATTGATTACACTTGATCCATATGATTTGCATAAACGATCTGGTATTATTTTTTATTATTTTTTTTATTATTAGGCTACATTTACCAAGTTCTCGTCTGGACGGCAATTTTAAATACTTTTAAACTAAGGCCTGACTTTTGAGTGTGCAGTTGTCCATAGAACCTAATGTTAGTTTTCGATTTTATAGATTTAATTCGGATCAGCAATAGATCTTATAACTAATTAATTTTATATTACACACATTCTATTGTTAACATGTTTAAAAAAATTAAATATACATTGTATTTTCTAAATGTTAAGTACCGGTATTTTTATTTACATTTGTTCCCCATCTTTGTTATGTCAACCCGGAAGCGGAAAACGTACGTAGGGCTGACTTAAAATTCATTCATAAATAACATTGCAACATCACGTGGTTTCTCATGGACGAAATTTCACGCGAACTCATCACGTGATCTCTTTTTATGATGCGAACAGCTGCGAACTGGTAATGAACAGCTGCGATTTCGCAACTACCGGTAACAGGTACGAATCTTCAAAAATTCGTAGAAGTTTCACTTCGCTGCATCAGCAAATCAAATACTCGAATTTTGTTCCTCACAGTTATGTTGTATCTTTACCGGACATGATATTTCACAAGTGAAATAGCCATTCGTAACGTTACGTCACAATTTTTCTAGTGTTCGATGCAAATTAGTCTACGAATTCGCAGCAGTCAGTCCATGTGAAACCAGTTTTAGAAACAAGAACAAACTCTGGGACAAAACGATAAAATGTGTTATTACATAACAAACCATTTAGATTAGGTGCAAAATTCAGCTGTAACATGCACTACAATGAAACGCTTAAAGCAAAAATACGTGAAGTTACGACGTAATTTTGCACTCAAGAATGAACTTGGGTCAAACGTATATCGAGAAAAACAAACATGTATTATGCAAAACCTAAAGGGTGAGCGTTTGGCAATTTGGTTATCGAGGAAGTCGATGAAGATGCGGATGGTGACGACGAAGTCTGAGATAGCGTCTTGCACGACAACATCGTCGCCTGAGTATGGAAAGTAAAAACTATTTCTCCGGGATTTTGCTCCCATGGCTCGCCGTCGACTTGCATCGGCACTTTCTCCGACAGCTGCAACTGAAACATGAACAAAAACCCGCAATATTACTTGTTGATTAATTGATTATAGACTTGACTGCTTTGAGTTATAAGTAGAGCCTTACTACATCTTATACAATTGTAGATGTACCTTAACTTCCTTAGCCTGACCAAATCGAACTGGCTCCGAGAGCCCGATTTGCATTTGGCCAATGTGGAAAGTTGAATAAACACCGATCACTTCGACCAGGCCATCGTTGAAGCTGAAAAATAGAAGCACAATCAAGTACGGTATCAATGTATCATTGGAACTACATTATTTCCACATTTTTCCACTTAAATGGAAAATATTATTGAAAAGCTTTAACCTCTGTACTGGCACCAAATTTGTGGATGAACCGAGAGTCCAAGATCTAAGGCCGGCGCACCAACTCGGAATGTTGAGAATCACGATTCCTTCGATCTCTGGAAGTTCCACTCGCTGACCGTCCAACCACAACGTGACTTTTTTGTCCAAGTCCTTGCATTCTCGTTCCCAGACGTCCTTCGTCGCAAAACCCATGAACAGACACTGCGTTTTAATTGCGAGAAAGTTAGGGTGTACCATACATAGAAATTCGCTAAGTATTTTATCGTGAGTATATAAAGTTTACCTTATTCAACAATCGGCTTCCAAACATGTAGAGTTTGGACTCGCGCGTCTTGTGAAACTTCAACGCTATCATCGCGTCCACCCCGACCGACGCGTAATTGTTCACGTAGACGATCTTGAAAAAGAAACAAAACGTATATTGTGAAAATTATGACATCATAATTTGCAACCACTGGGCATAATATCCGGTTTTCATTAGAACTGAAGTTTAGAAAAATCTTTCTTCAGTATGGTGGACCGACAAGGAGGACATTTGAAAATTAGTTTGATGCCAAAAATTATTTCTGAGCACAAAAAGCATTATAAGCATCTTGTACTAGCGACTATGTGTTAATATGACCATATAAATAAATTGTTTTTAAAAATCATAATAATTTGTGTTGAAAATAAATTTTAAACTAAAGCATTTTTGGAATTTTCATGTGGAAACAAATAACAAAGACTAAAAAAAATCGAATTTCCCCCACTCAATTATGTATATCTTAAGATTTTGAAGTCTGACAATGATAATGACAGGATTTCGGGGTCAACAGGTCCTGTGGACCCAATTACATTTACAGACCCCTTGGCCCTAGCAGAACCAAGGGACAAGACAAACATCCAAGGGATACAGGAAGGAATCGAACCCTCAACCCACAGTGGTCAGGAGTAGAAGCGAGCTCTAGCCCACTGAGCCAGGTGAGTGGTAAAAATACTCAATGTATCAATGAAAGGGCGAATAAAACTTTACTAGTTTATTATCGTTTTGACTGTTTAGTTTAAAGGATATTTTATTGTAAGATTTCTTTTAGTTTTTAAGTGATCACCTTTGCTGGAAGACGTATTCCCATTGGCGCCAATGTCCTTATGGATATTTTCCAACGGTCCAAATTCATTGGAACAGCACCCCTCAAACGTCGAAATACATCAGTCACGTCGACCTCACCCGAAAGTCCTTCGCCCCATCCTAGCACGCGAGATAAGTCATTTCCTGTCCCGAGAGGCAGAATGGCAACTCCAGGACATGGCTATACACAATACAAAATGAAACTATACAAACAATCTTTGAATTGGATTCAAATATTTTCTTCTTGAAAATAAAACAAAATAAATAGGTTACATTGAGTTTCATTCTGTCGATGGCATCGAGGACCCAGGCGATGGTTCCGTCTCCACCGCCAACCAAAATACGGCACACGTCAGCCTTCACCAGATTGCACCACTCGAGCGCAGCTTCGAGCGACTGTTCGTGAAGATCTATGACTTGTACTGGATTGAGGAAAGAGCGAAAAGCGCGCAGAACACGCTCGCCGTCGTTGTTGCCGCTCTTGTGATTGGCGATGACGACAAGGGGTTGCCAATCTTCGTCCAGAGGTGGCCTGACTTCGCTCACGACTAAATGTCGACGTCCCTTCCAACCGACGAGCTTCAGACGAACACAGTTGGGCGGAACCACAAAGTCACGGTGCGGTCCACAATCGCAAGCAATGGTCAGGTCGGCTTGGCACGACTCGTGGACAACCCGCTTGCACCAGCTGCAGCGATAGTCGACCAACAGGCCAACGTCTCGAGCGTCATCGTTGCTGCCACAGCCTGTTTCTTCGGCGCAAACACTGCAGTGCAAACCGCCAGGAATGTTCCCTGGAAATAGAGAAAGACTTTAGCAAATCTTCAAAATATAAACCCGGGTCCTTTTCGCTGACTCCAAAAATATAATTATTACGTTATTTTGCATTTCACATGTAAGCCACTAGGCCTGTTGTTATTTTTAAGCATTTTTTGGTATTTTTTTAGATTTCAAGGTTATTTTATATTATTTTTCTTTGCGAGTATAAATTACATTTTTTTAAAGCTGCTGAATCATACTATGATATACGCTCATACATTCTATTAAATCGGGAATTACTATGAATTACCTAAAAACGTTGACTAATGGTACCAAAATAAAACGGGAAAAAAATGTAAACTTCAATTGTAGCGAATTTTTCCATTTTTTGGCCCATATTTTTAGGGAATTTTTGCCATTTTTAAACGCATTTTATTCGGTCATTTTTCCCATTTTATAGTAATCAATATCCGAGCCTTGCTTAATTATAATTATTAATTTAGGGCAATTGATGCCTTAAGTGCCTTCATCTTAAAATTATTCTTATAGGCCTACAATATTAGATTGTAAATTGAAACTTGCCCTTAACCCAGTGGTGTTTGGTGACGGTGCCATGGCTGGCCAAGGACTTGCACGGGAATCTTTTATCGGCCATAGACGTGCACCCTACATCGGCCAGAATTCCGCACGAGTCACATTGAGCGGCGCCAGTGACCAACATCTCACAGACGTTGCAGTATACTCGCTGGAGTGATTAAATTTTAATTAAATAAATGAGAAGCGAGTGTATCGGCACACCTATAGTTATAAATTCATGGCAGTGTTTAGTCTGTTTACAATTTACCGATATACATATTTAATTAACGAATAATTCGATCTTTATGGCTACGTGCATTAATGCACTGTCTTATATACAATTATAAATATGTATACCGAAATGTCAGGGTAGAACCATCGGTGTCCCTTCGTGATGTCTCTGGCTGGAACCTGAAATTTACGATGTCGTCTCGAATAGAGGACGAATATAGTCGAGGCGAAAACGATAGCTCCTACAGCACAATACACCTCGAAGTTAACCGATACTGCCGGAAGCTCAGCTGATCCCCCACCTTGGCCCAAGTCGTTAGGAACGCCGTTCGTCATCGCGCATAGACTGGCTAATGATACTCCGGCGTCGAAACTAATTAAAACTTTGAGGGAAAAATATTTAATAAATGACAATTAAAATGCATTAATTGATATAATCAGGTTAACATAGCTAGGATATCATATGTTATATAATAGGCCTATATCATTTAGCTAAGGTAAGTTTAACCTAAATTCGGATGAACGCATAGTCATTAGTCACATACGGTATTTTAATTCGTGAGCTTCTTGAACCACAGTGACAGCCGTCACTGTGGTTCAATGGGCACAAGAAATATGTGGATAATTTTATAGAGGGACCTCCTCGATCCCAATTATAGAAAATTGGACTGCATCCAATTAAAGCATTTAGCCATGTTTTTTCTTGGGTCCGTTAATGTCTCTGCTGATGAGAAACTGGTTGCACCAAAATACGAGCTAACCCTACATGAATGTATATGCCTTCATAGTTGTCCATTTTCTTGTGTCAAGGTACTTGCGGTACGTACCGTACGTGACATGTGTAGGCCTACAATGTATTATGTCAACTGGGTGTCATGGCATTAATCAGTAATTACGTAGCGCGATTTAGGCCGCAATTTGACAGGCATAGGCCTATAATAAAGGCCGGCCGTATTTTCACCCATGAGTCATGGGTGAAAAGGATTCGAAGTGAGTCGACAAGTGTTGACGAACGAACCACAGCGTGGACTATATACAGCGTGGTATATATATTGCATATGTGCAGCTGCATGATGGTGCATGATGGCCTACGTTATATGCATCAGCAAATTATGATGATGCTTACTCAAGACGGCCGGCCTTGATTATAGGCCTATGCCTGTCAAATTGCGCCCTAAATCGCGCTACGTAATTACTAATTATAGGTCTAATAACGAGACAAACATTGACATATGATGACGAAAATATACCAAAATTGATTCAAGGTTTGAAACAGAAGTCATCACCTAGCACCTACAATAAGATCATGGACAAACATTCTCTATATTCTACATACCTTGCACTGCGTCCACATTTCACAAAAAACTTATAAGAATTGATTCAAATTTGAAATTTCAAATCTTCGTCTTCATCATCTTCAGTTCTTTTCACAAAATATTTTGACGTATACAAGCCACATCGCTGGGAAAATGGCTACGAAATTCGACCGGAGAATCAATTTGGAGAACCAAACAACACAACACCCAGGGGATGGTCTATTGGGGATCGAACCTACGACTCCGAGTAGCCGTGTGTTAGCAGAGCAAAGCCGAAAGCCGTGCTCGACACTGAGCTACTGAAATTCCCGACGTAGGAGCGCCGCTCCGCGGTTGCCAAATGGCAAAATAATAAACAAAATGGCGGCGGGCGAGGATAGCTTGGAGGTTCTCCTAGGTAATTCAACTACTTTTCATTTCCTTTTCTATTTGGTTATTTCGTATTTAGTTAGCATTGCAGAATGTTGCTTACGTGCTGAGGGCAGATATTGCAGAATTGCTATCTATTCGTGTGGCTGACGTGACGGACTGCCGTGCGCCTATTTTGTTTGCTTTGCATTTAGGCCTACTTCTACATCTAGGCCTAAATCGACGCAGGGCTCTTTAGGCCTTTACCGGTGGCCAGTGCAGATCCGGTAGACGGATTACTCAGATTATACACATTAGTTAATTACGCAGCTAGGTCTCTAGTGCATGCATGCAATCAAATCATATTTATATGCCTTCCTCACTCAAAATTGATATTTAGGCCTAAATGTTATTCTGTGAATTTATTGCCAATTATAAGCTTGCATATCCCGTCGGGCCGTCCTTCAAGGAATTAAGCTTTAACGCTGTCTTTCCAATGTAATGCCCTGTCATCCTATGTCAGGGTATGTGCATGTTACAGTCTCAAGTCGCGTTCAGGTTGTCCTTCGTTCTGAATAAAGATCTTTTGCTTATCAATTTCCACTAAATTGAGATGGCTTTATAATCGAAATGAAAGCCATCTCGATTTAGCAAAAAGATTTTTTTTAGAAAGTTTTACTCACATATACCGGTTGGCTAAACACGAGGTGATGTCCTCTTAGACATTATTCTATATATGGATCCTTGGAACATTGGGCGCTGCCCAATGGGCAATCGCGATTAGCGAATCGCGATTTGTGGTGTAGGCCTAATGCTAATAGGCCAATCCTACTTTTGCAATGTAGGCCTACGCCTAGTAGAAATTCACAAGCGTAGACCTACAGGTCTGAATGTTAAGGCGGGAACACCGTTGAACGTTTCTTGAAAGACGACGCAAGATGAAGATTACCGCCAAAAATATCTGCCGCAGTACACTAGCGGCCTAAATAATTTATTATTTTTCACTAAACAACTTTTGTCCGAATTGCTTAGGATTATACGTGTAGTCGTGTACGCTATGCAGCTGTGCAAGACTCAGATAGGCCTACCGGCATAGATCAAACATGTGTAAGTGAGCTATGGGACTAGGGCTAATTAATGACGTAGGCGACTCAGTAGCTTCCCGGTCAATGTCCATAAGCGTCTATGTAGGGACTACTTAATGGTAATGTGTTTTAATGCGGCAATAGGTCTATATACTATATAGTGTGGTGAACTGGGGGGTTAGGCCCGCGCTTCGGGCCTAGAGCTGACGATGGTAGAGCTGAAAAGGTAGCGAT
>JAQIYI010001107.1:0-13343 GCA_034700265.1 Polyzonium germanicum
GAACAAGTAGGCCGAACTTACGCCGTGCGCTCTACTGGGACGCCATGCCGACGTAATCGACGGTACCAGGACGTCGGGCCGCCTGCCGAGACCTGTTTTTTGTTTCTCTGGACGGCTCTGGCAGCCAGTTTTATTTCTGTTGTTTTGTTCCTCCCGTCGGCTCTGGTAGCCATTTTCCTTTTGTTTTGCCTCCCTCATTTTGTTTCTCCGGTCGGCTCTGGTAGCCATTTTTGTTTCTGTTGTTTGGTTTCTCCGGTCGGCTCTTGTAGCCACTTGTACTGCGTTGTGGCTTATATGCACCCTTATGGGTGGGAAAAGCCAAAAGTGTTAAGCAAAGAAGAAGAAGAAGAAGATGTCTGCGTTTCCAGGCTCGCGTTTTTCGACTTTCAAAAATCGAGGAACTTCAACGATGATGAGTCAAATATTTCGTCATCGCCATACTCGGCAATAGGATCATCATGACGAAATATTTAACTCAACATCGTTTCGTTGATGGGTTTTTACAAGTCAAAAAAAGAGAAACAGGTGATTTGTTTCAACTTTGTTTCGCAGAGGAGCTGGGTTGGGAATTCCACCTTGAGGAGAGTGGGTCAGCAGCAGGAAAACCTATCTACATGTATTTATCGTATTGTAAATATCAAACCCTCTTAAAGGCTCTTATACACCATGTAATATTTTTTAGGCTTCACGTTATCGCCACTAGGTGCGCTGCGGCGCTCGATTAGCCTCAATGTTAAATTGCCACCCGGTCGACTGTTCAATGCGGTTGCTCAATGTTGATTCAATGCAAGGTCGATTGTTAATGGCAGTGGTCACGTGACCACCCTACCGGATACAGTGTTCCAGTTACGTAAAGGCCCATATGTACAGTAATTGTAGTGTGGATAATAATCTACTTCATGTGGTGAGGAACTCGAGCCTTCATGCGCCTCTACAAAGGGGTGAATATGAGCAAAGGTAATAGGCCTATGTAGGCGGCTGCTTAGGCTAAATAGGCCTACATATACAATATTTTTATAATTTAGGCCTACGTTGACTACTAATACTCTTTCTCCACCGACATGCGGCCCGGGACAGTACCGTTCTGGCCTGAATACGGCTCGTGTCTCCACCGCGTTTTTTTGCCAGCCCAACCCGGCAACTTTTGGAATGGTTGGAAGTTGGAACCCTTTATTTTCCCGGGTAGAATTTGGCCCTGTTTGACCACTTTGTCCAGGTTGCCAGATACCCTTATCTGGCATATTGAGTGCTAATCACACTATCCACCTGGCAGATACCCTTATCTGGCAAAATTGAGTATCAAGATGCTAGCAGAAGGTAGCCACACAATATCCCTTTCCACTTCCTCTTAATTCTGCCAGGATATATTTTGTCCGGTGGAGACACGAGCCGGGGCCACATTCAGGCCACAATGGCCGGCTCGGGTTGGCTCGCTAGGCACCGCACGGCACGGGAGGACACGGCTCGGGTACTTTTTGGTGGAGAAACAGTATATTTATCCACCAAAAAGTACCCCTGCCGTGCCCTCCCGTGCCTAGCGAGCCAACCCGAGGCGGATGACAATGTGGCCTGAATGTAGCCCTGGCTCGTGTCTCCACCGGACAAAATATAGCCTTGCATAATTTGAACGGATATTGTATTGCTGTCTGCTAGCATCCGGGCACTCACTGTTGCCAAATAAGGGTATCTGCCAGATTGCTTGTGTGATTGGCACTCAATATGCCAGATAAGGGTATCTGGCAACCTGGACAAAGTGGTCAAACAGGGCCAGATTCTACCCGGGAAAAGAATGGGTTCCAACCATTCCAAAGTTACCCGGGAACTTCCCGGGTTGGACTGGCAAAAAAATGCGGTGGAGACACGAGCCGTATTCAGGCCAGAACGGTACTGTCCCGGGCTGCATGTCGGTGGAGAAACAGTATTAGGGTCGCTTAGGGGGTTGCACGTGCAAGTTTTGCACGGGTCAGCTAGTATTTCAAAATGTCTGACCCATGAATGGATGAAAAAGCCCAAAACTGGAACAAGTAGTGTTGCCTATGAGACACGGTTTGGTCCCCTTATTGCTTAAGACTGTCCTCATTACAAGTACTGGATTTTGGAAGCGATTTCCGTCTGTCTGGACCGTGTGAAAAAGCCTTTGGTGGTCAGTTTAACACGGATGGTGAGACTCAAGGTTTAGTGCAAATCTGGCTCCAGAATATATCAAGCGAATTTTTTTTTCTCTGGGCATCAGGGTCGCGTTCATTGAAATTTAACCAACTAACCATGAAGTGATAAACATCCGACCTCAGACGTTTGTCACTTCGTGGTTCGTTGGGTTCATGAACCGAACGGGCCCAACGTTGCGCACCACCGTTCGACATTAAACAACGATGTTTCACCCACAGTATTTCAAACATACTTGTATCTCGCCATCTTGGATGCTGATTGGTCAATGGGTCGGAGATGACAACATATGTAGGCCTACGAAGTATCGTGGTTGAAACATCCTTTTTCAATGTCGTGAAAGTAAACCCTGGGCACTAGTGGAACGCTGGTTAATATGCAATTATGCATTGCAATTTGCATAAGAGGAACACTACGTCGAAAAATACTACAAGTGCACGACTTGTTGTGAATGTTTCTTATAATTATTTTTAAAAAACATTTTCTCGTTACTTTTAAACTTCCCCTCGTAGTCAATTTATTTATTAGTACTATCACCGAGCATTCACAGGATGCACATTGCACAAATGCACAATGCACATGATACCATGAATTAAATATAGTTGGGTTTAGGCATGGTTAATCCGCTCCCACAGTATTCGCGAGCATGTACGAGTAGAAAGAGTACACGAGTAATCAAATTTGTTGGATTAAAATCCAAATCGACGAACATGGTAGATTTTAATAAAACAAAATACGGAAACTAATTGACATTGCCACTTTTAAACGTTTCTCCCTTTTCTTATTGCACATCAAATGCCCTTTAACAATTAACAAGTGATGACGCAAATCTGTCGTCCCTCAATTGCGCGTATCCTGACTGGTCTATTTGTACACGGCCGTTACCGCTCATAAGTATTTGTTCACATGTCTATTTTACACTTTTGGGGGGATTAAGAGTGCAGAGAGTTGAAGGGACAACAAAAACAAATTTCAAATACATTATAAGTTTTATAACCTATGTTTCCTATGCAAAAAGTTTGTTCCAGTACAGTAACCTATGAAAAATATGGCCAAAACTAGGCAATTGTCTTCGGGAAATTGTCAATCTTTCTTATATATTAATAGCGGTGCTCTGTCCGTTTATCTGTGTGTCTGTCTGCAAACTTTCTTAGCTTTGATTGGTCAGCATTCCACCCTCTTCCTTTGCTTTGAAGGCTTAACGCGCTCCAATTTACCAGGCTAAGCCTCAGGCGCTCTCAGTGAGAGGGACTGTGGGGTAGTCGGGTAGATCGGAGTGGGCAGAGACGCGGCGACAAGGCGACTTGTCTATTAACCTTCATGCCGAAGGTTATTCTGATACCAAACTGATGGTACTAATTTACAAATCGCTGCAGTGATAAACATTTATAAATAGATTGTGTCAGTGTCTCAACAAATTAAGGCACCATCTTTAGTTTTATACATGTAATAACTTGAACAATTTATGTTTTATTTTAACAAATTTGATAAGATAACTGAATAGGTTTGAAACAAAACTGTGTTCTACTGTAATTGCTGTCCTCACCTAATACGCTCTGTAGGCATTTTTTCAGTCATTGGTGAAATGTAACTGCCCTCAAGATGTTCAATCTCACCCCAAAAGCTTAAAAATCACAGGTGAACAAATACTTTTGAGCGGTGGTGTATGTCCTCATCTACTTCACTCGTGTGAATATTAGATCAGCTTTTGGTGTTTCTCAATCAATCTGCAACTCCGAAAGCTAAAATCTACGCTTGTGCAGCCTACCCCCCCAGCCTAATATATGCGTGTTCAATGTTCATATTTAGCCAATACAATTTTGTTCGCGCGGCCCTTGTACTTTATTTGGCAGTACTTCCTCCACACATACCATTTTTAAAATAGCGGCTGTTCGAAAAGTAATAAGTCATACCATACTTTGAAGTGTGTTTTCTGATAAACATCGTAATGAAAAGCTGTACCTGCACTATTTGGCACCTGCAAACCATATGATGGCTTCACGTGCTTTGCGAATTTTTAAAAAACACACAGTCCATTTTTGCATTGAAATGAATAGATTTTGTGTTGTGGGCAAGTCGCATGCGACCGTTGACGACAGTTCGGATGAGAATTCGGTGTCACGTGGCTTCCCATGCAGGGGCCAAATAGCGTATACAAATTTTTTACTACGATATGAACACACAGTCCGGAGAATACACAGTTGAGAGTAGGAAATTTAGTTATTACTTTGCGTATGCCTTGTATTTTAAATGAATGCAATTAAATCTTAATTATAAACGATCCATTAATTAGCTAGTTTCTCACTATGCAACTAATCTTGTTAAAATCTAATTCAAATCCAGCGATGATTGGATATAAATCAGTCTGGTTCTCCACAATTTTGTTCACACTACATGATTTTTCATCATCAACTTAAATTAGAATTATCCATGTGATTTTTTATTAATAATATTGTATTCGGGCAAAAAGGTCACACTGTAGCCTTTTTCAGACGACTATAATTCTACACTATGGTCTATGGACAACACAAACACCCATGTAATATGCAGAACTCGAACCCACGACTCACTGCTCAGCTATGGGGCTCTGTTACGTAACCAATTAAACCATGCACATAAAAATTGATAAAAAAAAGTCGCAAAAGTAGTGTTTTTCTCCAAAGTTGATTCAACACGTGAAATGAGTTGAATGGAAATTGAATTCAACTTTACTGCACATTGACCACGATTAAAGATTCACACTAGTGAAGTTGTTGAATTTAATTACAGTATGTTAAAAGCGATACGAACGAAGTGAGAGCCTGGCTTTAGCGAATCAGTTTACATGATTTTCATCATTAGTCATTATCAATTTAATTTAATTGCATTCAGTTAGGTTCTTAAGTTCAGCTTATGGAGGAGTATTTCAGGTGCGTTATTCGCGTCAATTATTTTGTAAACAATTTTAAACTACAAAAATAGTGGTGGCGAGAGGATATTTCATTTTTTTAACGAAAGATTAATTCACTTTTTTCCCCCTATTTTATATTTTTGAAAAGCTGTCAAAACAGGAAACGGTAATGTTAGCCTTTCCTGTTGTGAATGCTTAATTAAAAGAAAGGGGTAAAAAAAACTTCCTATTTAAATTGTTTAAATGTATGAACACATGTTTTATGCTCTCTTGAGTGTTTCTTTCTTGACGCAAAGAACGACGATGGAATGAGTGGGCCCTGACCCTAGAAGGGAGAGTAAGTTAGATGCTTTTCGCATGCGCCATTTTACCCTTCCTCCGTCGTTCAGGCCACGACATTTTCTTGTTCGTCGGTCACGAGAACGTTGTCCAGAATCTCGGACACGAAATCGGCCACGTTTGTTTCCTTAGTCTCGTGGAGTCTGACGAACAGGTGGTCCAACAGTTGGATGTAGTTTGGCCGTTGCCGATACTCTTTGATTAGACTGAACAATTGAACATACGGAATATTACAAACTGTATAAGGGCCGTTAGAAAAAAAAAGGATACGCGGAGAACGGAAGGGACCGTTGAGCTGAATCTCACCATTGGCTGATCATATCCTCAAAGTCTGCCGAGAATTTTCCCGTCGGAAGACGGGGAGGCGCATCCTGCACGACCTCACGCAGTTGTTCGAATGGCGTCTTCCACGTGCTGTATGGGAACTTCCCAGTAGCCAACTCAATCTTGTTATAAATTTAAAAAAATATATAACTATAAGGCTAAAAGTATGTAATACTACTGATGTGGGGCCGCTAAAATTACAAGTAAAATTACGGGTAAGATAAATTGGAAATTTTACCGAGGGTATTTTTCTAAATTTGGTAAAATTGAAAAAATCATCATAGAATTATTGTTTAGCATTTAGGAATTTATGAAAGCGAATTTCTTAATTCTGCGAGCCTAGCTTGACGTACGAGTATATTACTCACCAACGGTGAGTTTTTGTCTTGAAAATCGGTGTCTATTCTCCTCTTAAAAATAATTTCGTTTAAATCAATGCCACAGTCAACTTACCAAGGTGATACCAAGGCTCCACACGTCTGATCGTATGTCGTACCCACTCTGGTTCTTCTCCGGATTAATTCGTTCAGGCTAACATATGGAACAAATATTATCAACGAATATTTTTCCTGTTGTGTGGGAGAACGTGAATTAAAAAAAAAATGAATCGCCATACCGCCATGTATGGCTTGCATCCGGCGTCGATCGTCTTTGCGACAGAGTCAACCAAGTAGCCACTGATACCGAAATCGCACATCTTCACCTGACCACGGCGATTGATGAGCACGTTGGACGGTTTCACGTCTCGGTGTATCACTTGCAAGTTCGATTGCAGATAATGCAGAGCGCTAACAACCTTCGCAATGAAAGAAATTATGAAGTAATATCACGCCCGTAAAATCTTAACTTGCAAACGCTCTGCGTGAATTAAAAAAATGCTCACTGAGAAGGCTATTTTTCCTAGAATGTCCTCGGGAATGGTGCGACCGTTCTTGTACACTTCGGTGTAGAATTTGTCCAGCGAAGTGTCCATGACCTCCATGCAAATCCAAACGTCGCCCTAACAATTCGTTTAAAACTGAGCACGTGATCTCTGTAAATCGAGGCTGATCGTATAAATGCGCACGCACCTCTCTGAAGAGAGCACCGTAGAATTGGATCGTGTAAGGACAATCGCTGGCGCGCATCGATATATCCAAGTCCATGAGAAGTCGCTTCTGTTCCTGACTGTTGACGGTTGCAGTGATACGCTGTAATCAGAATTGAGACCTTAGTTGAGTCAGTTGACACATTTGTCATTGGCACCAAATGAGATCAGAATCCGTCATATCCGGCGATACTAGCCTTTACTGCCATGACTGTGTTGCTCTGTCGGTGACGCATCTTCTCGACGATGCCATACGCGCCCTGACCCAGGACACAAAGCAGCTCCAGGTCGTCGGCCTCGATCTCGAACGTCCGATCGCCGATCGTGATGTTCGTGCGTTTGTCGAGGTCGCGTGGTGGAGTCCTAGGCAAATAGCGCGATTAAGTCATGAACATGGTATATTGATGCACTATACAGTACTGTATACAGTATTACATGTACAGTATGTAGGCCTACATGTATGACTGTAATTGTACATGTGCCACTGGAATACGCTGGTAAACAGTCACAGGCCTAATTTGGATTGTAAGCCTACGGTCGCATTCGCAAGGCACCAAATCGCACGCCTAATCGCTGCTTGTAAATGCGGCAGTAGTCAGTCCGTCCGGTTAGGAACTAGGCCTCTAGTAGTTGGACTTATTGGGGTGGAAATGTGCCAATTAAAGCGATTATGCGGGAGTTGTTTTTGGATCATTTCTAGCTGGAAAGCACCAGGTATCTTTTATAGACCAACAATAACAAGTGATTGAAGATTTTTTTAAACAACGAACAATAATCAATAGTACAATGTACATCATGCTTGGTACGTAGTTCCCCGCGAGAAAGTATCAAAAAAAAACTGCCGCCTACAAGAAGGCCTACTGAGTACATGTGAATGATGTAGGTCCTAATCGCTTTCATTCAAACAGGATAGGCCTATTTGATAGTCCTCATGCTGCCATACGCGTCATAGGCGCAGGTCCTACCAAATGTTCCACATACATGCTGAATGCCTTTATTGTAGGCATTCAGACTTACAGGGTCACATTTGGCTCATACTTCCACGCAAGGCTTTTTTGGATTGACCAAACTTGCTTCTTCTCTTCAAACTGATGCATCAGCTGGCATGCAGCCTTAGTCCACAATATGTTCATGAGAACTGTACATGCTCGCGCTTATGTCGCGTCGGATTATGTCTGCCAAGCTCAATTGATTTGCGAGAGCTTCAGAAAATGCTTTCAGAATTAGAAGCTCTCGCTAATCAATTGTGCGTGCCATGCACGCGACGCGACACAAGTGCATTAAACGTGACCGTGTGACAAGATAAATGGAGGATTGTATGCCTATACTATTATGAATGTACTTGCTATGCCTACTTACACAGGAGAAGGCGCCTGCGGTGAATCCAGGGAAATCTTTCCTGGTCTCTTCTTTACTTTTCCTGTTGAAAAATTGACAATTATAGGCCTGCCGTGTGCGGTTAACTAAGCTTATACATTTATGCCCTCTTAACTATAATTAACATGCAGCTCCAAACAATGTTGAGTTAGGCGCATACGTGCCATGAGCATGGGCATGTGGCCGCATGCAACATAGGCCTATACATGTAACGTATAGGCCTAAGCCAGGCCTAGTTACGCACTTAAGCCACATGTACATTGTAGGCTACAACAAGAATGAATTTATTAAGGACTAGGCTCTATTATACTCTAGATTTGTAGGCCTAAAGATATATAGGGCTAGATAACTAGTAGGCCTACATGTTGTATAGCCACATAGGGTGGCCATTTTTAGGCATTTTATATCTCACCTGCCATCTTTATTTGCTGGTCGTCTTCAAATGAACATTATTTTTAGTTTATTCCGACTGCTTCATGAATGAATGAATAGATAGGCGTATTTACTTCACTTAGGCCGAACTGATTAACTATAATTAATGCCTAATGATGAATTAGGCCTATGCACTTAAATTGATTGACCCTTCACCTCCACTTGTCGATCCCAATTCTCCACCTTAAAAACCATTGATGAGAGATTGGGTGTCAAAAGGCAGTAAAAACATGACGGAAGAACTCTCCTCGCTAAGGTAGTCAAATTTACCTCCGAAATGGGGTTCAAAAGGTCAAACAAACAAAAAAATAACAAGGTGATCTCATCTCACCCTTCACCCAGTTAGGCACACGGTCGTTAGGCACAAGAAGAGGGGAAACCCTTGCTTGACTGATGCACGGCCGTGCTGAGCGCGCTCACTGCTTGACTCAACGACAATGACGTCGTCGTTGTTGTTATTTAACACTTTTTGGCTTTTCACATCAGATTAAGGCATATCGCTGGGAAAATGGCTACTAAAGCCAGCCGGAGAACCGTATTGGAGAACCAAACAACGCAACACACAGTGGGGATCGAACCCACGACTCCCAGTAGGCCCGAAACTGGCAGAGCAGCGAACCCTCCATGACATATCGCCCCTGTCTTGCTGGCGACGCTGGTCTGATGAGGTGATGACTCACCTTCCCCCCCTCCGCTATGCGAACAGGAAATTCACTGAATTTGATTGAATTTTGATAATAAAATTCCAGGAAATTCACTGTATTTGATTGAATTTTGATAATAAAATTCAATTATATAACATAAATAATAATATAAAATACGGTACCGTACAAATAAATTAATATAAAATAACAAAATTCAAAGGTAGGCTACGGTATACCAGTATGCCTACCGTACTGGTAAACATAAAATAAACAATTACCGGTAAGGTACCGGTACGACTAGGCCTAATTATTTTTATATATGCATTTTAGCTAGGAAAGTTTAATAGTTTTGCGCAACCTACTGTCCGGAAAGGAATATATCCACCAATTAAGTAATATTTTTAGGCTTAATCTCATTTTCGACCGCCACTACCAGCGCTGCGGCGCTCTATGTTAAACCGCGCAACCGTGTTTCCCTTTCATGGCGGCTCCTCAATGTTGATTCAATGGCAAAGTTTACTTTTAATGGTGGATAGGAGACGCCTCACATAGTATATGCCACACCCCTGTGGCAGCAGTGAAAGCACTGAACCTGCATGGTTGGGGGGGGGGGCATCACAATGTTTACTGAATTAACCAAAATTAACACTCGTATGCCCTACCCATAAATGCAGAATAATATAATTCTAGACAGAGACATTAAGTAGATTTAAGATTAAAATATTTATTAAAAGAGATTTATGAAAACATGACTGATCATTGATCATAATTAATGACAACCATGTTGAACACATATTACACAAGCAATTCGATATAGATGTTCTTATTTATATTATAAACTAATGGAACAATGTAGCTGCATGTCTCAGCCTATGGCTTAATTATCACACGAGAAGGGTTTAATTGGCATATTTGCTAGGTCGACTTAAAGAAAAAAAATGCATCCTACTGATAATGGGAATTGAAATGCATTTTCAATACTTTCTTTAATTACATAGATCCACTTATGATTTCTATCATGTGTCATCGTAAAAGTTATTGTAATTTGTTCAATCTCATTAATTGTTTGTTACCGGTAGCTCAGACTATAAATGCTGGCCAACACCGAGTCTTATTCTTATTAAGCGCAAGAATGACACAAAATGTGGTGGAAACTGCATCTCAAGGTTGTCAATAATTGCAATAAGATGCTTCGCCTGTTCTTGGTAGCTGTCCATAGTCATTGTAGCTGAAGCATCACGCAAAAACTTGTATTTGTTGTCTTGAGCATCACGATAGTACCTGGCTTGTTTCTGTAAGATCAGCAACTCCTCCAAGTTCTTTAGAAAAAAAATACTATCCAGGTTTAGTGTGCAGTTCACTTATAAAGGACGTATCTTAATACTTTCAAGATGTATATAAAGAAACACCTTAATTTTTTCTGATTGTCTTTCTTGCAGAACTCTTATTGAGTTATCCAAGCTCGTCCGCAGTCTTTCGACGTTGAACCTCGCAGATATTGCCTGATGATTGTGCTGTTGACCTTCTTGATGAATCTCCTGAATCCCTTCTGTCCAGGATGAAATTTCCTAAAACAGTGTGTACATGTGAGCATAGGTTACACATAAGAAAAAATTAAAATTCTTGGCTACTGGTAGATGTCGTAGCTAGCAAAGATTCAAATGGAATGTGATTCCGGTTCCTCTGTAGGCCTAGTTGGCTGGGTGGTCTGCCCCAACATACAGAGACCAGGAGAGCAGACGAGACAGGAAATTTCATCACATGAGATATGGCCTATGGCCATGCTCGAATTGCAATGAAATGGTTCCGTTAGGAAAATCTGGGATTAATGTAATTTTGTGCGGAAGATAAAAACTCATTTGTAATAATCAAATTTTATCCTCTTCACCCCAGGCCCACCTGGTGCCCAGCCCGGATCAGTGTGTATGAATTTGGATAAATTGTAAAATTGTATTGTTACCAGAGTTGGGGTCGCGTGTGAAATCTCAGCACTCTAGATTCACTGGAAGTTGGTGAAAAAGCCCATGAGAGATTTGTGATATGACTAGATGGAGCCCAAAGCAAGAAACTTTGTAATAAAATTAGTGCGTTATATAAAATCAAACTTTCCGCCCCATAAGCCAGTCAGGGTCAGCATGCCAAATTGGGTCCAACTTTCAATCGAATGGATTGTCACCAGAGTTGGGCTTGTGAGTGAAATTTCAGCAGTAGGATCACTGGAAGTTGCTGAAAAAAACCACTTGGGACATTTGTGAAATGACACAAGCTAAAGCTAGAAAGTACCGGTAATAGAAAGTTGGTTAAAAGGGGGGGGGGAGGCAGAATCACTGAAAATCTGGACTGTTTGATTGTTTCATCCCCTTTCTCACATGCCACAATGCCTATACGAATTCTGCTAGTAGTTCTTCACTGCTACAATAAAACAAATAGGCCTACAGGTAAGCTACTGTACTTGTTTGTTTGGTTACCTTGATGAGGAATTGTAATCTTCGTCTCGCATCCCTCATTTGACGTTGCAGGTCAGCACAGCCATTGCTTTCACGTACTTTGCTACGACCTGTGGCTGATGTCATCATTTGAAGTTCTCCCTTAGTGAGCAGGTTTTCCCAACAGCGGACCGCTTGCTCCATTCCTTGCACTAGTCCACCCTGACACTTGCTCACTTCGGTGAAACGTACCTTTTTTATTTTAAGAGTGTTTAAAAAGAAGGCTAATAACTTGCTTACAGTAGAATGATTACCTGCAATTAGTTAAATAAAGTATGTTGGCCAAGGAGAAATAGGTAGTAGGCCTACGATATTATTATAGGTCTAAGCGCTTGCACTTCACTTTCAGTATAACGGTATGCATCTAAGCAATTCATTATACGACGGTATTATACACCCTATAATTTATCAGCAATTCAGCATTTTGCTGCATGTCAACACTAAATATTTTGATTCCCCGACACAGTGTTGGCTCTGGGAGGGATCACTGCTTTCCACCCCAATCAGTCCACCCCTGTTATTGTGCCATTACCTGCATTCTGTGTAGATTGGACTGTAGCATACAAATTTCGCCTCCCGACTTATATTCACTGTGTGCAGTCGATTTCATTTCGCTTGACAGCTGGAGTTTCTGCTGCCAAACCAGCAATTCGCTCCTGAAATCAAAGACGTGAAATTAAAAAAAAATCGTAACCTTTGAAATGTCAATGCTACATTCAAATACAGATGTACTAGTAACTTAAAATCATCATGCTACTTTGTTACTCCATGTATGGATTGTGGCCAAACATGTCTGCATGAGTATTAGCAATCTGATAATGACATAATGACCTTATGGCATATGCCAATAAGAAAAAAGATCTATAAATATGAAACGCAGCTAAAAATGATCGCCCATGGATTAAATGCATTATACATGTCGCTATTCATAGCTGTGCAATAAACACAAAACTCCAAAATTAGAGATCTATTCATTTGGAGCTACAATGTATTAGTGATTTTCAACCTAATGTTTCCTTGAAATGGCTTTCCCAACACTTCATTGAAGGTTGGCAATCACTGATAGCACCAAATATATCCATGTTGATTTTGGGAAGTGTTTATTTTTTTTAATGCAATATCGCTTTCGTTTGACAATAAAGTCGTTTTATTAACTAAATTACACTTTGAACTTTGTATAAGTTTATAATAAACAATTTGCGTTTTTGCGTTTATATTTCAAGAGTTTTTGATTATTTTATTTAAAACAAAATCCTACAACATCCCAGTTTAAAACATTTAATATGGCTCTCGTCTGTCTAGATTTGAATCAGAAGCTAACTATCTAGGCTTAAGCGTTAACTAGGTTTCAAGTCATTGCCTTCAAATAGGAGTCCATGAATAAAGATAGGCCTATTCATTCATGTCATTATGGGATTGTTTATTAAATTATTATATTGTTTACTCTGCTTCCAGTAGTTGTTGGCTGAGGTTCTCCTCGTCATCTCTTATTCGCTCAGCCATCTCACGCAACGAGATCAACTCGTTCTCACGTTCCTGCGAATAAATTAAACGCAATGTTTCCGCTTGAATTTGCAGTAAGATAAGAAGTCAAAATT